>JADBJO010024405.1:22500-25209 GCA_016801955.1 Conus betulinus
GGTGGAGCGCTGAGGTGGGAAAAGGGGACACACGTCATTCATCATCATCATCATCATCATTATCATCAGTATCATCATTATCATCATATCATTTATATTTTCATTATTATGGCTGGTATTGTTTCAGTTCACACCCATTATTATTTATCATCATCATCATCATAATCATCATCATCATCATTCATCATCATATTATTTATTATATTATTATATTATTATTATTGTCATTATTATTAATATCATTTAGTGTGTGGTGCCACGAGCGCGCGCACGCGCGCGCCGGCTCGTTTGTGTGTGTTTGTTGCATAACTTTCATGATTATGAATTGTTTAGCCAGCGCTTGTTTTCTCCCACTACTTAATTGTTCAGCAATATAATGATTATGATTATTAACGTTAATATCTATCATCATGATCATCATCATCATCATCATCATCATCATCTTTTTCTTATAACTATTCTTCTTTCTTCTCCTCCTCCTCCTCCTCCTCCTCCTCCTCCTCCTCCTCCTCCTCCTTCTTCTTCTTCTTCTTCTTCTCCTTCTTCTTCTTCTCACTATTACTATTACATTATTAATATTACCATTGTAACATTTTGTTGTAGATATCATTAACAGACATTTATGGCGCTCAGTCTTAAAATAAACCCGAAGCACATAAAAAAGAGCACGGAAAAATAGGATTTACAACACACACACACACACACGACCACACACACACACACACACACACACACCACACACACACCACACACCAAACGGCACCGTTATCAAAATGCATTTATCCAAAGTACTAGGCAAATCAGGATCGGTCTGTAGGAAGGGAAAATAAAGTTTCGCATAGCACACCAGCCGCCGTGGCCAAAGGTCGCCCGTAGCAAAGTGGTTTTTTAGTTTTTTTTATGGTCGCGGACACCCGGCTGGGAGGTCATGGGTTCGAATCCCATCAGAGTCATGGGGTTTTTCTTGCTGCCCCGACCGGCTCCTACCCAGAGTTGAAGTTTGCTACGAACTCAGTTGGGAAGACTGGGACCACACAGTCGAGTTTCAACCACTTTAATGGATGTGTTTTCTGACAGTGTTGCTCGAATTTCCTGACCAACACTGCAGGTGCCTGATCTCTCGGGCCTGGGTTGACGCCGGGATATATTATGAAAGGAAGCGTAGAGTACAGCCCTGTCATGTAGTCTCAGACCGAAATGGAAATCCGTAGCATGCATCATCTTAATCATACCTCATTCTCATCGATCAGCATTTAAAAAAGAAAAAAAATGTCTTAAATTCTGTGGCCCTTCATGCCCTGCTCTCATGGTGACCTCAGTTTCGATGTGTTGTCCACTGTCCGTGGCTTTGGTTTGGTTCCCGTCGGGGTCACCTTGTATCGGCGAGTTCATGGGGGCTGTCGTTGGACGGACGTGGTGGCGCCCTCCGGAGGGGAGAGCTCACTCAGACGCCGGCTCCGCGACTAAGCAATTATTGTGGTCAGTAGGGGGCTTAGTAGTGGTGCTTGCGTTAGGGTGGTGTCCTGCGTATGTTAGATCAGAAACCAGGCGCCCACTGACACCACCGAAGTGACTCGGCAGTAGTGCAGTGTCTGCAGTGTGTTCTCCGGTGGGTTGCCTCTTGACGACTTGACATTGACTGCTCCCTGTGGATTGTTGGTGCCTGGGCCGCGGCCCGGGGCTGTGACCCGGGCCGTGGAATGGGCCGATGGCTGTGGACGGGGCCAATGTGGGAATGAGGCGGCGTGTGTGCACTGCCTCTGAGGTTGGCGCAGAGGTTGGGGACAGCAAAAAACAAAACAAAAAACAAAACAAAAAAAAAAAAAAGGTTCGCATAGAAAAAAACGTGCCTATAAGGATAATTGGAACCCGAAGAGAAGCAAGCAAGTGGAAAGAAAGACTTTGTTCCCTTTGTACACTGTCAGGATCACTCCCTTTTCTTCTTTTGTAACTCCTCTGCTCTCCCCCCCCCACCCCCCCCCCCCCCCCCCACGCCCCTTCTCTCTTCTCCCCCGCCCCTCCCTTCTTCCCATCCCTGTTCGTTCTCTCTTCTTCTTCTTCTTCTTCTTCTATTAAATGTGTGCATCTTCTGTCTATTGCCTGCGTATGCATATGAAAGTTCAAATTCGCTTCTTTTGCTAAAACGGTTTCTCTCTTTAAAGGTGTTTTTTTTTTTTTTTTTTTTTTTTTTTTTTCAAATTTGTAATATAGCACGGGGTGTGCGGTATGATGATACCGTCTGCCCTTGGCATTTATACAACGCGTTGAGACGATACATTAATATAGGAGTAAAAGTCATGGGAGAACATGGAAGACTCGAGTACAGTGGAAAGAACGAGGAAACACACGCGCGCGCGCGCGCACACACACACCCACACGCACGCACCGCACGCACGCACGCACGCACACACACACACACACACACACACACACACACACACACACACACCACACACAACACACACACACACACACACACTCAGACTGGGGGTGGGGGGGCGGGGAGGAGTTCGAAGAGGAGAGATGGAGGAAAAGAGGAAACTAAAGAAAGAGAGAGGGGGCGGGGGGGGAAGAGGGTTGGAACAGAAAGATATTGAGGGGGGGGGGGTGGGGGGGGGGGGGGGGGGGGGGCGGGGGGTGCGGGGGGGCGGGGGGGGGAGGGGGGGGGGGGGGGGGGCGGGGGGGGGCGTCGGGGGGAGCGGGGAGGGA
>JADBJO010024406.1:0-25209 GCA_016801955.1 Conus betulinus
CACTTCACACACACAAACAACACACAACACATAGTGAGGTGATCGTCAGTCCTCTCCCTCTATTGAAAAAAGAAGAACGCGACCTGGATCTTCACTGGTGTTCTTTTGGGTCTCCCAACCCCGCCCCCCCCCCTAGTTTCGTGGTAGTGACTAAAATACTCGTGATCTGTAGTAGTGTAGAATTAACCGCTACGTTCTCTCCTGGCGTTTGGTATAGTTTAAAATCGATGCCAATTGAGGTTTATGGTCCACTGCATGTTTAAAAAAACTATGTCCTCATGTTGAAATGTTTAGAAACGATTCTTTTTTTTTTTCTTTTTCTGTGTTCGCGCATCGGTTTCTTTGTCTTCTGCGCTGTCTGGTCTTCGATGCTTTTTTTATTATGGTGCCTTGGTTGACACTCCACCACCACCTCTCGTCTCTCTCTTGTGCGATAACTTAAAAAACTCTCTCTCTCTCTTCTCTTCTCTCATCTCTCTCTCTCGTATATTATATATATCTTTGTTTGTGAGTCCGTCGTTTCTGTCTTGTCTGTCTTATTCCACAACCCCTGTCTTCCGTCCCGGGAAAAGCAGGTGGAAAATGGGACAACAACGACGACAAGCATAAAAGATGAAAACGAAGACGAAGACAAAGAAAAAAATGAAAAAAGTGAAAAGAAAACAAACATGAGGTAAAAGCGAAGCAAGAATCCGGAGGAAGGCCGTCCGTCGGTGCTCTGACGTTTAGCGAGCAGTTTTTGTGGTCTTGGTTTCAGCTCTCACCAGCGGTCCACTCTACTTCAACTAATGCCTCTCTAATTCAACTACTGAATATCTACTTTCAACCTACTGCCTCTCTACTTTCAGCTACTGCCTCTCTACTTTCTAATTCAACCTATGCCTTCTACTTTCAAACCTACTGCCCTGCTACTTCAACCTACTGTCACTCTACGTTCAACCTACTGCCTCTCTACTTTCAAGCCTACTGTCACTTACTACTTTCAACCTACTGCCACTCTACTTTCAACTACTGCCTCTTCTAATTTCACTACATTGCCTCTCTATTTCAACATACTGCCTCTCTACTTTCAACCTACTGGCCTCTCTACTTTCAAACTACGTCTCTCTACTTTCAACTACTGCCTCTTCTACTGGCTCTTACTTCAACCTACTGGCCTCTCTAGATGTCTCTCTACTTTCAACCTACTCTGTCTTTTACTGTCTCCTCTATTTCAACTACTGATGTCTCTACTTTCAACCTTTGTCACTCTACTTTCAAACCTACTGTCACTCTACCTTCAACCCTCCTGTCTCTCTACTTTCAGCCTACTGTCTCTATACTTTCAACTCTACTGTCTCTCTACTTTCAACCTGTCACGCTACTTTCAACCTACTGTCACTTACATTCAACCTACTGTCTATCTACTTTCAGCCGCCTACTGTCTCTCTACTTTCAACCTACTGTCTCTCTACTTTCAACCTACGTCACTCTGCTTTAAAACTACTGTCCTCTCTACCTTCAACCTAGCTGTCTCACTAACTTTCAACTACTGTCTCTTACATTCTTCAACCTACTGTCTCTCTACTTTCTAGCCTATCTTGTCACTCTATTTTCAGCTCGGCCACATGCACAGATCATGAGAGCGGACGTTGATGCCATTAATGCAAAGTGTTGAAATGCTTTCACAAACAAAGCAGCAGGCAAAGAGTCCAACCCTCACTTGAATAGTAGATAAACACGAGGGTGTGATGGCAACGAACGTTCTATACCCACCGTCTAGGGTGGGCCCGACATCGACCCACTGACACAACCTCTGTGACTTGTGGTGCCAGGACTGACCACTGCGGACAGCGAACCGTCACACAGCATAACTGGAAATCAAGGTAACAGTAAGGAAAGGGGGGGGGCCAGCTCCTGTTGTAGCACTTCTCATCGTTCTGTTGGGCCGTAACTTGCTTATACTCAATGGCGTTCAGGCACACCGAAAAAATATATGCTTAGCCCTGGAAATGCTATAAATAACAAAGTAGGGTAACTCTTGCTCCCACGGATGAAAAGGAATACAAGCGCATAACTAATCCAATTACTGCGCTTTTGTATCTCAATTTCATGATGGGGAGTTTAGCATAAGAGTTCCCCTACTGTGTTGTGTGTTATTCACCTGCTACGGTTCACATGCCTCCGTTTTCATTATTCACTTCCTGGATGTCTGCTTTTAAAACATGGTTCTTGAATCTTCATTTCCAACTGAACACGTGTTCGTGTTTTGTGTGAACTCTCTACTCTCTCTCTCGCGTAAAACTCTCCTCGTTCTCTTTCCTCTCTCTCTCTCTGTCTCTCCGCCGTCATCTCACCTCTTTCCTCTCTCTACTCTCTCCTCTGGTCTAGATATCTGTCTTCTGGTTGTCTATGTCTCTCTCTCTCTGTCTCATCTATTACCTCACACAGCATTAATTTTCCATTATCTCGCCCACTACGCACTAAACGCTGTACTTCTGGTCAGTCCCATACATTCACCACCTCAATCTGAAGCGAAACGCAGCACGTGATTTCTGACCACGGAAACACCTATTGCTTAGAAAAACCACCCTACCACGCGGAGAAAGAAAGACATATAGACCCGTATGAAGTGTGCACACGGTAACGGAAGCAACACGAATCAATTGGTACATAAATTACATTGGAAGAGAGGAGATGTGAGATTTTTTGAGTCCCCGTGACTCCCGTTCGGTTCCCCGACGATGCGAGAGGAGGAGTCGATAGAGGGTTTGACCCCGGGTTGCCGGTCCCACTGTTTTTCCCCCGACGAGCTTGGAGGATTCTGTTTGACGACGGCGATTGTGATGATTGGTATTGCCGGATCCTTGCGCTCCTGTGGTGTGCTTGTCCCGACCCCCCCCCGCCTTAGGGATTTTTCCCGCCGCTTTTGAGAGGATCTTTTTTTGATGTGATCCTCGACGACCATTGACCGCTTTTTCGTCCCCCTGTTCTATTTTTTTGGGGCTTCGCCCCCCTTCTTGCCCAGGCCCACGACCGAGATGTGTCGAAGAGTGATGATCGTGTCCGCAGGAGTTTGAGAGGGATTTGCCATGACTTTCCGCGAGGAGGATTGCGACCGGATGCGGGATGAGTGCCCCCGAGATGTTTTCCCTCTTGCTGGTTTGGAGGAGGGAGAGACGCCCCTGTGAGACACCTGCCCTTTTCTCTGCCCTTTTGTAGGAGCTGGATGGAACTTCTTTTTTCCCCCTCCCCGAGTTCCTTCGATGTCCCCGGGAGACCCCGGAGCCATTGGAGACTTCCCGATTCTGCATTGGCAGGAAACAAAATCTATTAAATGTTTTTTCCCCCAACATTTCATTCAACATCCCCCCCCCTCCCTCCACCTTCCCCACCCCATATCACTGTCTTTACTAAAGGAAACGGAGGGGACCAGGGACTCGGGGGGCCGGGGACGAGGGCCGTGGGGCCGCCCGGCCCGCGGTTTTTTCTGCGCCCCCCCTTTTGCGGGTGTTCCCGGGGTGGGGGTTTTGGCGCGGTTTTGCCCAGAAAAAAATAAACCCAAAGCGGACATAAAGCTATCAAACCGACGGACAGGAAATGACAATCTGTGAAAAAAGGATGAGGACGATTGGGGAACACAAAAAAAAACAAACAAAAAAGGAGGAACAGCAATAAAAGAGAAGTCAAGGCACCAGCGAACGCCCAAACAGACACTCGGCATGACACACACACTACACAAACACACAACACAACTACACACACACACCTAAACACACACACTAAACATGGCAACACACACATGTCACCTACATCACCTACATGATTCGAATCCCACCCGCACCGCACGCACAACACACCACACACACCCCACACACACAAAATCCTTATACACTAAACACAACACACACACACACACACACCATCCACACACAACGCTATTGCATTCACCACACACATCCATACACACTACATCCCCAATACACATCAACACCCCCCGCGCGCACACTTTTACACACACATCACACACACACAAACCAAACACACACACAGCAGAAGCACAAACACACCACACACACACATACACACACGCTTTTGCGCACGCGCGCGCACGCACGCACTGCGCCGCACGCCATGCACGCAGAGAGAGAGATGAGAGGGGGGGGGGTCGGGGTGGTTCCGCTTCATGGGACTAGAGTGGTGCACCCCGGTGCTAAGGTCACAAGTTGATGTTGGTCTGACTGTCAGTTGTCACGGATTGACTCCCCGAGCCCCACAACGTGACCCAGACTGTTGCTGTTTCAATGTAAGTTGGAGGACGACGAACCGATCTGCCCTCGCACCCGAGGACAATTAGTGAAACAGCGCACGTCAGCTGCCAGTCAGCTAGCAAGGAAATTAATCCGGGCTTTTTCCTCTCACACCGCCTATGTCAGTTTCCTTTTTTTTCACATGGGAGCCAGGTGGCGCTGAGGTAGTTATGTCCCCGTCGGGAGATTGGGGGGAGGGGAAAAGGGGAAGGGAAGGGTAGGTATGGGGGAGGAGGAAGGGGGGGGGGGGGGGGGCGGTAAGCACAAAAGAGGAGAAAGTGTCGGGTCTTTCTTTTTCCCTGGTGGTGCGGTAAAGGGTTAGGGAGTTGGGAGTTTAGGTGGTTCAAGTAGTGACCCGTTGTTTTACGAAGGAGTCTACACGATTTGCCAAATCGTCCTGTGTTGCGTTTGTGTGTGTGTGGGTGTGCGTCGTGTGTGTGAGAGAGAACGAGGGGGGGGCGGGTATGGGCATGTATGCATTGAGAGAGATTTGAGGGAGAGACCAGGAGAGACGATGACCCCTAGACTCCCGACTTGTTTTTCTCCGCCGAGGAGATTGAGAGACGAGAGAGCGCCCGGGGGTGACTCCGGTGCATGCATGTGTGGTGGTATGTGAGAGGCGGGAGGGCCGGTAGTGTATGCCCAATTGCATGGGAGTGTGTGTGTTTCTCTGGTGGGTATATGTGTGTTGGGTGTTTTTTTTTTGTCAGTGTGGGTAGTGGTGCGTGTCTGGGTGTGTTGGTTGGTGTGGTTGGGGTGTGTTTGAAAGAGCCGGGAGGATCTGAGACCTGATGAGAGAACCCGATGGGTTCCCCGTCCCGAGGAGCAGAGAGAGGCGACTGATGATGGAGATGAAGGTAGAGAACGAGGATCTCCAAAAGAGCGGGGATTTTTGGGTTTTTTACTGATTTTTTCCGGGGCCGCGGCCTTGGTGGTCGATTTTTTCTGTATCCGGGGCCCTGGGGGGGGGTGCCCCTCGCCCGACCGGGGGGGGGTGGGTGTGGTGATTTCGACCCCTTTTCCGGGGGGGGGGTCGGGTGTCCCCACCAAGAGCGGCGTCCCGAGGGGGTTTAGGTGGGGGGGGTGATGGGACCGAGAGGGGGGAGGTGGGGGGGTGGGGGAGAGGGAAGCCGGAATCCGCGGGGCTTAGGCGGGGCCCGTTTTGGGACTGGGTGGGGGGTGAGTGGCATGGTTGGCGTGTGTGTGTGTGTGGTTTTTTGCGTGTGTTGTGATGTGCCTGTGTGGTTTTCCTGTTTGTGGTGTGCATGCCCCTCAGAGACAAACAGGGGAGGAGGAGGAATTTGGAGACAGGAGGAGGAGAGGAGTAGGAGGAGGGAGGAGGAGGAGTGTAGGTATGGATAAGAAGATTCGTCACAAGCCAGAGATTGACGCAGGGGACGAGCGACTGAGAGACGTTATTCGACCCGAGAGATTTCTGACAGGAAGACAGAGAGCACAGAAGACAGGCAGACCCAAGACAGACAGACAGACAGACCAGAAAGATGCTTTTAGACCCACAAAAGAATTGGGGGAAGTGGGAGGGGAGCGCTTGGGTCTAGAGTGCGTGTGTTAGTTGTAAGTGTCAGCACGCTCTCCTCGGACGCAAAACTGTGGGCGCAAGTGCATGGATCACACAATAGTTGAACGTAATTTGGTTCCGAAGTTTCTTCTCGCGCCCCTGGCCCAACACGAGATTCATGTTTGTAACGTTTTTTACATACATTCAACACGACACCAGGACAGTTTTGTTGACCCGAGTAGGCTGTGGTTCTATTTTTTTCCCTTTGTTTATAGGCTGTGCGTGCCAGTTGGCAGGGCGAGGCATCGAGCGGTATGCTTGGCAGTTAGATCTGACCTCACAGTACTCGGTCAGTCATGTCCTACCTTGTGTTGTGTCCATACAGTCCACCCAGTAATGCCTGCTCCGCCCTCGTACAATTCACACCACCACCTTTTACCTCTCACATTACACTTAAGTTAAAGTTTTGCAAACGTTCAGTCTTTCCAATATGTGACACGACACATATTTAGTGTTTGCCCTACGATTGTTTACACCACCTTTATTAGTATATTGTGCTTTGTCTTCCCTTGTATCTGTCCTACTGATTCAGTTTAAAACGGCTGTGCCCAGCTCTTGAACTAAAAAAGTACTCACTCTGTGTTGTGTTTCCGTTATGGGAGCAACATCATAGACGTCCCCACTTGTTTACCCCTGTCGCATTGTTTACTGTTCCATGCCCATTTTCATGTCCTAATCCTTACGTGGATGGCATGGTCCTAAATGCAAATTTGAGGCAATGGAAAACCTTTCCTGCACGCCGGAAAGAGAAAAGTCACCTGACCAGAACGCACTGGTGACCATATACAGGATGACCAGACATTACACTGCTCAGTCATTGGCCTTCGTGTGCGGCTTCCACAGGCTGGCTACCGGCCATCATCTTCCCCCTTTACGGTCTTTTCCCTTGTCCCCCCCTCTTTTTTCCGGTGGAAGATGCACTTGCTGCACTATCTCCCCCTGTCCCCTTGGTGACAGACTGCTAGTTTGACAACTCAGGTTCATTGTAACTTGTTTTGCGTACGTTCGTTTTTGCTATATTTTGTGTTGTTGTTGGTTGCTGTTGTTGTTTGACATGCTTTTGATCTATGTTGAGATGGATATTAGCGACTCTGTTTTTTTATTGAATAACCAGGTCGGTGCTGTGTGCTGTTAAAACTGACATTCGTTTTAATAGAATGAAATATTTCTCTTCCTTCTTTGATATTTTATTGGTTGAACTTAGTTGACGAAGGGCTATCAACCCTTTGTTTTAAAAAAAAAAACCATTTTGCGTTCGCCCTTTGGTTTGCGCACCTAGGAGATTAAGTTAGAAAAAGCTGAGTTTGATTCGTGAGTGACACTGCTTATGATTGCGGGAGGAAAACGGTTTGGGCAATTTTGGAACAAAAGGAAACTTTTTACCGTGAATATAATGGTGCAGACATTTGGGTTACTGTTGGTTGCTTAAGTTAGGCGCATTCTGTGCACTTGTTAACCCATGTCCCAACAATGGGTACACAACCATTGGTATACCTGTCTTGATTTACCTGTCGCTTTCGCCCTCGTTCCGTTCTGGAAAATTTTCTCACGTGTGTTTTACCTTCATAGAGAAGGGAAAACGACCCCAATGGAACCCTTGTCTCCATCTCAAACCATATCCTAGTGACACCCTCATATCTCTCTCTCTCTCTCTCTCTCCGATATTACCCACGTTTGTCTATCCAATTGACCCAGACATGTACATATTGTCTACCTGTCTGTCTGTTCTTTCTTTTTTTCTAAAACCCATCCTGTCGTTTCAGTAGGAGGTGTGATTCCGCCCCACTACCCACATTCTCACTCACCTGCCCCACCCTGTCATGTTCCTCATGTATTAGTCCTGCCTCGGTCCGTCTGTATGTCTGTATGCCAATTCATCTGTATGTCTTGTTTATGTATAGGTGATTTCGGTATTTTCACTTCTATTGTAATGATTTCGTCTTTCTGTTTCCACGACCAATCTGTCCAGCTCTATCTCGCCGGTCCACTAACTGCATATTTTCGCAAGGTTTTGTGTTTTTGTAACTCTGATGTCGCCACCATACGTCCTTAATATAGGGACGCCCATGTTCACGTCTTAGCATAGGACGATTGTTCACGTCTTACACCTAGGCCCATTCGAGTCTCACGTCCTTAGCATAGGGACGCATTTGCTCCACAGTCAACTACGGACACGATGTCTCATCGTTTTCTTAACCTAGGCCGATGTACTCCAAGCCTCTTATGCCTAGGCCGATGTTCATGTCCCGAACACTTATGGACCCGATGTCTCACGTCCTTAGCCTAGGACGTATGTCTCACGTGCTGAAACCTTAGGGAGATGTCTCACGTCTTAACCTAGCGTACGATGTCCTCAGTCTTAGCTGGACGAGAGTCTCACGTCGTTAACTAGGAACGATGCTCACGCTCTTAGCAGAGGACGATTTCTGGCTCACGTCTCAGCCTAGGGAAGATTCCATCGTTCTCTTTTGTTTTTTTTTTTGTTTTTTTTTCGCTGTCCCAACCACCTGTGAGCCCACCTCAGACGGCCAGGCACCACGCCACTCATTCCGAAACCGTCCACCAGCCCACAGCCGGCGGTCCCGCGCAACCACTGGCACCGGCAATCCCCACAGGGGCAGCGTAGTCAATCGCAATGTCGTCAAGGGCAACTCAACGGAGGAGACACTGGCAAGGCTTTTTTGCGAGTCACTTACCGGTGGTGTTCAGTGGCTGCCCTGGGCTGATATAACATACGCACGTTGGACACCCACCCTACTAAGCACTATGACGACAATAATTAATTGCTTAGTAGCGGAGCCGACGTAACGTGAGTGAGCTATCACCCGGACGGGCGCCACCACGTCGTCCCTTCACATGGACAGCCCCCCATGACTCGCCCCGATTACTGGGACCCGAAGGAATATACAAACAAAGCCGGCCACAGATGTGGATTTTCCTTCCCGTATTTCCGCGGGCACGAAACTAAGTCACCATGAGAAGCAGGGCACTGAGGGCCCGCGGGAGGTTGAGTATTGTTTTTTATGATGATTCGATGAGGATGATTAAGATGATTGTATTATGGCAATTCCACATTTCGGTATCTGAGCATCTACATGGACAGGGCGGTTTTTCTACCCCCTTTCCCCTTGTCCTTATACGATCCCGGCGTAAACAAGGCCGAGAGATGTCCATGTCCACTGCCACACTGTGTTGGTCGGAAATTTGAGCAAAACCATCTCAGAAAGGCAGACATTAACGTGGATGAAACCTCGACTCTGTGATCCCACTCACAGTCTTCCCAACTGGACCCCGTGCCGCAGAAACAAGCCTCAACTCCCTGCGTAGGAGCCTGGTCTGTTTGGCAGACAAAACTCTACATGTCTCTGATGGATTCGAACCCCCACGACCCTCCCCAACCCTTACGTCTACCGCCACTAGGAAGAGGTCTACGCGTGCACACATTAACCACAAAAACACACCACCCACACACACACACCTCACACACCCACACACACACACACCACAAACACAACACGCTTCTGTCTCGTCTCTCTCTCGCTTTCTTCCAACCACCACCTACCACACAACACACACACACACACACCACACACACTCGCCTTCTCGCTCTCTCACAGATCATGAGTATGAAGTTTGAGAGATTCTTGAGAGGGAGAGAAGAGATGAGTGAGCGAGACATGAGCGGACGGAGACGAAGAGGAGATGAGAGGACAGAGACGATGGGGAGAGAGAGAGATGACGAGATTGACGAGGGCGAGCAGTGACGGACGGAGGAGAGAGGAGAGGAGTTACTCAATCTCGAAGTAAGTCTCCTCGTAAACAAATAACAATGTCGGGGAAGAGCATCTTGTGTTTTAAATCTCAGCGAGCATTTTCTCCCACAGAATGATGTTTCTTGTGCCGTCGCACTCTGTATGGTGATCGACTTTACGACGAGTTTCCGGTTGAATTCAGGCAAGTTGGCGGAATATTATGTATTGGCCAGGTAGAAAGCCCTGAGGTCACATAGAGGAATTACAAAATAACTTCGACATGAAGGACGGGCAATACCTTCTGCAGCTCGGTAGGGGCCATCTTGCAGGATATGATAGACATCTATTTTTTAGGGCTAGGCGGCGTAGGCCATCTTTTGCTCTTATGCATCTTTCGCAGTGTTTGTAACATGATGTCGGTGGTTGAGCCCAAAGGTGAACAGTTTTCCCTCTAATTCCTGAACCTCGTACACCTCACCTATCGCCTCCTGCCACGTTGGGTTTGAGCTGCCTGGTATTGAAGTATTGAAGATACATCGTGTCTGGGTGATACTGCGGACTGAATGCTTTGTTGACGTCTGTTCTGAGATCTGTCACTACGTACCGTCATCCATCCGTCCGTTCATGTCTTCGTTATCCGTCAGTTCGTGCGTCCTTTGTTTGCTTTCTCTGTTATTGCGATCTGTGCCGTTTTTTTTATTTCCCTGCGGTATCTGTCTCCTGTACTTATTGCGCTATGTTTTTTTCTTTCTTTTTATTTTTACACACCATATCTGTTTCTCCTCCCCCCCCCCTGCCCGTCAGGCTTACCCTCTCCCGCTCGCTCCTTCCCGCCCCCTCTGCTGATTTCCGGGTATTCATTTTACATACTTGCACAACCGACCTCTTCGGCTCCCCTCATAGCCTCCGATTTTCCTGATATGACCCCCCCCCCCCAGCACGTCACCTTTACCATCACTCCTATTCTTCCTGTAATCGTTTGTGAAAATCCTATTCCGTGACCTCTGGACATCCCTACCAATTTTATTTTCCTCCACCCTCCCTGCACCACTCTTTGCGGTGTTCCCTTTTCTATGTCGCTTGCGCCCTCTGATGTCTTTTGTCCTCTTTCTTAGCTCCTGAGCTATGCGTGTTCTTTGTAGTATCGCAACATTCATCAACACACACCACACAGATTTTTTCCTCCTGTACGACTGTTCTTTTTTTTTTTTTCTCCTGCTTTTTCCCCCTCTGTCCCTCGATTTCCCATTTCACAGTTACCTGTCAGATTTAACATTCCAGGGTGCGACTGCACACAACACCCCAAAACCACCATTTTTTCCTATACCCACCCCTTTTACCGCCACCCGCCACACTTAAACAACAATACAACCCCAAAATACCCAAACTACACAAACAACACACACAACAACTCCCCCCTAACACACATTATCCTTGACTGTATTTCCATGCCCACCGCGACCCCCTGATGACAACCCATCTTACTCGTCAGAACATCTACACCACTCACGTCCCGTTGCCTCCTTCTGACACTCATCATCACATCTCACACACCACAAACACCACATCCACACACACCACCATTACACCACCCCACCCCACACACACACCCACCATACCCTGATTCCCCTCTGTTCCTGATTGTATTCTGGCACCTACTGAACCCAGCTGTGATCTCCACCCGCCGGTAACCCGCCAGTACCCACCACCCCCGACCCGGGTTGGCACCACACTCCCATATCCATCTACCTTACACACTCCACACCCAAACAACCCACACACACAGTACCATACCACTCATCTACCCAACACCACCAACATACCCCACTCACTATCTCCCGCACACACAAACACACAACAATCAATCATATTCCCCGTATTTCCGCCCCCCTACCTTCCCCACTGTCACCCCTCCCCTTTTTCCCCCCCCCCCCCCCCCCAGGTCCTGGCACCTCCTGACTAAGACAACAACCCTTCCCCGTTCACGTTTTTTTCAGCTTTCCATTCATCTGTACCCACTCCAGGCTTCTTAATTCCCCCACCACCAAACCCCACCCCTATTTTTTTTTTATCAACCCACCACTCTCTATCATTAAATCTCACCACCAACACCACAACACCACCCACACATCACACACTACCCCCACTCACCCCCCACCCCCTTATCTACCATACATATTTTTTGACCTTTCTCTGACCCTCCCTTTCCTCCCCCCTCCCTTTTCCCTCCCACTGGCCCTATCCTTATTTCTGATGAGCCCTCCGATTTAATCCATTTATTCTGTCACCGCGTACTTATCCCCCTTCATTTTTGTGTCCTGTATAGCAAACCCCTCTCATTTCCTCACTTAATCTCCACACACACACACCACACATACCACCCCCCCACTTCTTACCATCCACAGACCAACGTATCATCACTTATCCGCAAAAACACCTCACTACTGTCACTTATCACACACCACACCCATCACTATTATACATATATTTTTTTACATTATCACACCCAAATATCGTCTACATATCTCCAACACACCCAAATTAATATAATTATCGCAACACAAATTTCAAACCAAATTTCAACACACCCCTTACACCTAGACTTTTTACCCCCCCACAAAAACCCCCAACACAACCCTTTATCCATTTACCCTCCTTACCAACCACAAAATCTACCAAACACATACACAATCTAACCCTACAATCATCCCTCCATATGCTCTTGTCCCCTAATTCTATACACCATCATCTACTCCCCATTATCACCCACCATCTACATTTTCACAAAATACCCTAATCACTTACAACACTCTCAGATATATTATTCAACACCCCACATCTTCCTTTTTTTTTTATCTACCACATATCCCCATCCCCGCAACTCCCCACACTTCCTTTACACACACACCCTACACACACTCTTGTCCATTCATTATTTAATTTCACCACATTTTCTTCACCCCCCCCACCACCCACTACACCACTTAATACATACCCCCCTCCCTATCCCCCACACCACAACTTTACACTCACACATTTTCCCATATCACCCCTTATTTCGCACAAACTCTATCACATCCACATTCCCCCTCCATCAACACACACCACACACACACACACACACATCTTGTTTCCACCCTCCAACTACCCCCCAACACCCCACGCCCCTTCCCCCCCCCACCCCCACACCCCCCCGTCACCCACACATTCCCACCCACACCACCACACCATCCTCCCCCCCCACGCCACAAACCAATCACACCCCCATTTATCCATTCCCCCCCCCCCCACACCCCTATTTCCCCCACCCTAACACCACCCATTCACCCACAAACCACCATTTCACCCCTCCACTCTCACTTATCCACCGCCACATCACACTACTATAACCAATTCACCAACACACCACACACACACTTTCCACACCCATTACACCCTTCACATATCCCCCTTCTTTTTATCCTCTCCCCATCACCTTTTCTTTGTCCCCCTCATCCATCCTCACCCCCCCCATCCCATTTATTACTCATTATCACACACGCACATTTCCCACCCACCACATCACACACACGCATCTTTCTCCCCTTCACCCCCCCCCCACATTTTTAACCATACACACATGCACAAACACACACCACACACACACACCACCACCACACAACACACACGCACACACACCAAAACACAACACGTCAAAACCAAACCACAAAACACGCCTACCAACTCACACACAAACCAACACCCACACAATCCACAACCACAACACCACCACACCACACACCACCCCCACCACCCAACTACACATCACTTCGGTTACAACACAACATCACATCAAAACCCTCCACACACACAACACACATCAACACACACCACACCACACACATACCCCCCCACCACACCACAAACACCACCTACCCACACCGTTACACCTCATTCCCAGTTCCCACCACACTACTGCTATAAGCACTTCGTGACAGAACAGACGCAAACACAATTTGCACGGAACAATGGAGGTGACCTTAGACATGACGCAAACAATTTTTCGTGACAGAACACGACCCGCGAAACAATTCGCACGGAACAATGTGAAAACTGGGGCACAAAGACACTGGAACCACACAAACCAATATCAATATATCAAACTGTTAGATGCTAGGAGAGAGAGAGAGAGAGAGAGAGAGAGAGAGAGAGAGAGGGAGAGAGAGAGAGAGAGAGAGAGAGAGAGAGAGAGGGAGAGGGAGGGAGAGAGAGAGAGATGACAGACAGCAGGACAGAGAGGCAGTAGGCCACAGCCCCTTCTGAAGGGGGATTACTTTCATGGCGATTACAACAACAGCAACAAAATAATGCATAAAACAGAAATGCGTGAAGTACAATCTGCTGTACAAGGGCACGAAATACAATCTACTAACTCAAGATTCTAACTTCGACTTGGATGACAAAATTCATATGACATTGACCCTTTTCCCATCTTTTGATGATTGGCCAAAGTAATTTTCTAGACACTGAAACGAATGCCTTTTCGAAGTCAATGAAGGCTACGTACAATTTGCGATTCTATGAACACTGGTTCTGTATAATAGCCACAAGTGGTAAACATTTGATCGATAGATGTGTGTGTGTGTGTGTGTGTGTGTGTGTGTGTGTGTGTGTGTGTGTGTGTGTGCGTGCGTGCGTGCGTGCGTGCGTGTGTGTGCGTGCGTGCGTGCGTGCGTACGTGTGTGTGTGTGTGTGTGTGTGTGTGTGTGTGTGTGTGTGTGTATAACAGAGAGAGAGAGAGAGAGAGAGAGAGAGAGAGAGAGAGAGAGAGAGAGAGAGAGAGAGAGAGAGAGAGAGAGAGAGAGAGAGAGGCGCAATAGATTCAAAAGGAACGAAAGATAGCAAGTTGAGTGAAAGAATAGGGAAAAGAGAGGAAGGACAAGAAAAAAAGAAAAAAAAAAAAAAAAAAAAAAAAACTATGGAGGAGAAAAAAAAAAGAGGAAGGACAGAAAATTTTGAAAAGGGATCAACAAAAAAAAAAAAAAAACATGGACAGAAAAACATACAGGTTATGAAGAAGAAATGAGAAGACAAAGAATCTGACAAACCCTCAGTCTCTCTCTCTCTCTCTCTCTCTCTCTCTCTCTCTCTCTCTCACTCACACACACACAACACACACACACACACACTCACGACACCCCCCCCCCCCCCAAACAAACAAAAAGAAAAAAAAAAAAGAAAAGATTAAAAAAAAAAAATAGTCATAACGGCGCCACGCTGACATCACAAAACAACGTGCATGTCGTTTACCTCGGAAATCCCTGTTTGTCATGTGACAGGACAGTTCCTTTTTTTATTTTTTATTTTATTATTATTTTTTTTTTTTAAAGACGAAGGCGATACCCTTCACGGACAAAGCAACGCAGAAACACGTGCAGAACACGCCCCACCCCCCCCCCCGCCCCCCCCCCCCCCCCCCCCCCCCCCCCCCCAGTCAGCCCCAAAAGACATGGGAAGCCTTCGCTGTGCTAAGGCCGATTATTGAGGTGTTGATGGTCACACTGGTGGCCAGGACGGTGGGGGCAGCGTTTGCTGCTTGACAGGCACACAAGGACGGAAAGGGACAGTAGAGGGAGGGACGGAGACGGGAGGGGGTGGGGGTGGGGGTGGGTGGGGGGTGGGGGGGAAGGATGGAGTGGAAACGGGAGAGGAGGGGGGGGTGGGGGGGGGGGGAGTTGGATGGGGAGGGGGTCAAATATAGAGGGAAAGGGGTGAGTAGAGATGGTAAGTATGCGAGCCGTACGCTTTTGGATAGGTACGTGTATGCATAGAGACAGTGTGTGTGTGTGTGTGTGTGTGGTGTGTGTGTGTGTGTGTGTGTGTGTGTGTGTGTGTGTGTGTGTGTGTGCATAGAGACAGAAGATGGTGTGTGTGTGTGTGTGTGTGTGTGTGTGTGTGTGTGTGTGTGTGTGTGTGTGTGTGTGTGTGTGTGTATGCATAGAGACAGAAGATGGTGTGTGTGTGTGTGTGTGTGTGTGTGTGTGTGTGAGAGAGAGAGAGAGAGAGAGAGAGAGAGAGAGAGAGAGAGAGAGAGAGAGAGAGAGAGAGAGAGAGTACACCTATCTCCATGCAACGCTCTGTTTGTTAGCGCGCGCGCCTTTGTGTGCACGTGCACAGGGACGCAAACATTTGCAAGATAATTTGATGAAGTTTTTTTTTTTTTTACATCGTCAACGCGACGAAACCGTCGTTTACCTTGGGCAGGTTTTGGTTTGTTTTGCATACCCAGAGGATTCGACAATCAATATAACCCTTGCAGGTCAAAAGGCCCAGACCTGCATCCACCCCCACCGCCTCCCTCCCCTTCCTGGCTGCCTCCAGATCTGTACGTTCCATTCAGACGTTCTTTCTCTCCCCTCCCCTCCCCACCCTCACCCCCCCCACCCCCATTACCATTCTTTCCTTCTTTCTTTCCCTCCCCGCCTGCACTCTCTTCACTACCTGCCACCCTCTTGTTATGTTTCCACTTTTTGCATGCTGAACATTATTATTATTTTTTTTTTTTTTGGAGAGAGAGAGAGAGAGAGAGAGAGAGAGAGAGAGAGAGAGAGAGAGAGAGAGAGAACATGCGGTCTAAAACACGCATGTATGAGCCTCCCCACCCTCATTGTCTCTTTTTTTCCTACTGTCTTTGTCTTTTGTCTCTGCCTGTGTCTCTCTCTCTCTCGCTTTCTCTCTCGGTCGCTCTAACACACACACACACACACACACAACACACACACACACACACACACACACACACACACACACACACACATACACACAACACACACACACACACACACACACACACACACACACACACACACACACACACATACACGCGCACGCGCGTGCCACAACAACAACAACAACAACACAGCAAACAACAACAAAAAGGCCCGAATAGAACAGGCCAGACCAAATCAGCAAAGTCCACGAACACTCAGCAAAGTCCGTTCGGCAAAGACCCAGTGCGAACAGTCAGCCCTTTGCATCGCCCACGACGTTCAGATATCGACAACCTCAGAGCATTGGTCCTGGCTCCCTGAAGGCTATGGTGCACGTGTCACTGGTTCCATGGAGCCGGATCGGATTCTATGGCTCAGGGTTGCGATTATAACCAGACTTACGTGTTTGGTTTCAATTCATAGTTTTCAATTCCGATTTTTTAAGTTTTTGTTGTTTTGGATTTACGTTTTTTTGTGTGCGTTTTTATTTATTTATTATTTTTTTTTTTTTTGTTGCTGTTGCTTACATTTCTGCTAAGTTTGTTTGTCTAGATTCATTTTATTTTTCACTTCGTGCATTAAATCCAGAACTGTTTCACGTGCAGTGAACGCTTGGTTGAGCCACTGTTTCACATACAGTGAAAGCTTGGTTTGAGCCACTGTTTCACATACAGTGAAAGCTTGGTTTGAGCACTGAGCACAAAGTGCATTAAATCCAGAACTGTTTCACATACAGTGAAAGCTTGGTTTAAGCCACTGTTTCACATACAGTGAAAGCTTGGTTTGAGCCACTGAGCACAAAGTGCATTAAATCCAGAACTGTTTCACATACAGTGAAAGCTTGGTTTGAGCCACTGTTTCACATACAGTGAAAAGCTTGGTTTTGAGTCACTGAGCACAAAGTGCATTAAATCCAGAACTGTTTCACATACAGTGAAATTTTGGTTTGAGCCACTGAGCACTGAAAGAGTGAATTTTTTCTGACTGGTTGGTGATTTTCCTGAGATGTTATGCTATTGAGCTGCCGTAGCAATGTGCACCGGATGTAAGATTTGGTTGGTCGTTTGACTTTGTGTAGCGACTGGAGAAAAAAGAAAATTGAGATACGAAACACTTAGTGCAGTAGGCGAATTGGTATCATAATCAGTATTGATGTGAGTTTTAGGACCACGTGATTGTGTGGTCACTGTAACAAAAGGCACATTTCTTGTCTTATTTACTGTTTACGCCTCATGATTTGCTCTCATGTATGTTTTGATTGTTTCTCTTCCGAGCGGAAAATAGAACAAATTAAAACCCTCTCTCTCCTCTTCTCGCTCGCCTTCCACCGCAGCTAGTTACGTCTCTCTCTCTCTCTCTCTCTCTCTCCTCTCTCCTCTCTCTCTCTCTCTCTGTCTCTCGCTCTGTCTGTGTGTGTGTGTGTGTGTGTGTGTGTGTGTGTGTGTGTGTGTGTGTGTGTGTGTGTGTGTGTCTCTATCTCTCTCTCTCTCTACTCCACACACACACACACACACACACACACACACACAACCACACAACACACACACACACACACACACACACACCACACACACACACACACGCACGCACACGCACGCACGCACGCACGCACGCACGCACGCACGCACACACCACACACACACATATACATATGTATCTCTCTCTCTCGCTTTCTTTGTATGTCAGTCTAAATGTCTGTCTAGATTACCTATCCATCTAACTTGGTAACCTACCCGTCTCTATGTGTTCTAGCCTGTAGGCCTACATAAAGCTGTTTGGTACATCTTCCATATCTAACTTGATACCTACCTGTCTCTTTGTGTTCCAGTTGTAGACGTACATAATAGAGCTGTCTGGTACATCTTCCATATCTAACTTGGTATCTAGCTGTCTCCATGTGTTTCCAGCTGTAACCCTACATAGAGCTGTTTGGTACATCGTCCATATCTAACTTGGTACCTACCTGTCTCTCTACGTGTTCCAGTTGTAGACCTACATAGAGCTGTTTGGAACATCTTCCATATCTAACTTGGTACCTACCTGTCTCCATGTGTTCCAGCTGTAGACCTACATGGAGCTGTTTGGTACATCTTCCATATCTAACTTGGTACCTACCTGTCTCCATGTGTTCCAGCTGTAGACCTACATGGAGCTGTTTGGTACATCTTCCATATCTAACTTGGTACCTACCTGTCTCTTTGTGTTCCAGCTGTAGACCTACATAGAGCTGTTTGGTACATCTTCCATATCTAACTTGGTACCTACCTGTCTCTTTGTGTTCCAGCTGTAGACCTACATAGAGCTGTTTGGTTCATCGTCCGTATCGCTCACCGCCTGTCCTTCCACTTACCCACCATGTGTCGAGTTGTCTGTCTGTCTGTCTGTCTCTTGAGAGTGACCTGCCCTTAGCTTCAACCAGACACGGGAAATAAGCGCTCTACGTTAAATTTCACTTTAGTTCAGGTTGCTGGTGGGTAGATCATTTTTTTTTTTTTGCACGTAACTCTTGATTCAGTGATCAGTCTTTCACAATTCGGTCTAGTGTTTCCAGATGAACTGTGTGTGTTTGTGGCGTTGCTTTGTCTGTGACAATTCATCGTCATTGTCCGGGCCGCCACAGCAAGGATCGGTTCATTTCAGACTGGCGTCGATTGATACATCTTTGTGAATTTATGAAACATCTTTGTGAATTTATTGTTGCATCTTTGTGAATTTATTGATGCATCTTTGGAAATATTTTTTGATACATGTTTGTGAATTTATTGATACATGTTTGTGAATTTATTGATACATCTTTGGGACTATATTGATACATCTTTGTGAATCTATTGATACATCTTTGTGAATTTATTGATACATCTTTGTGAAATGATTCTCAACGGTTCTGGAGGTTCTTTGGATGCATGTCGCTACGTGTCTTTTCTCTTTCTGCATGAATTTATTCAATGTAGACTTAGCTGCATTAACTGATTAAGGGAAAAAATGCAGCAACGTTATGACGTCTTCGACTGACTCAAGGGTAACATGACGTAAGTGTTTTTTCGTCATCTACGCTTTGCAAATCACATGTAAAAAAAAATGACCTTTGTGTGTGTTAATACCTACACCTTTCAAAGAAGTAGAACTAATCAAACAAAATCTGAATTTGTGTCAATTTTTTTTTTACATACGATCAGCTTTACATGATAACGAGAGGCGCATTCAAGGGACATTTAAGTCCCTTTAATTCTAGCCTCAAAGGGAGGTGACTGCAGGCGGAAACGGGAAACAATTTTTCAAAGGAATTTATAGTGAATCCACCGGATAACATGGACAAAACAAAACTACAAGACAAAACACGACGCGTTTCGACCTCTTAGTCTTCTTCTTTCTTCAGGCAAAATAAACAACATTGAGACTGCTCACAAAAACGAAGAATGAATTTACCTTCTTGAATTCGGCGCAAAAAAGAAAAGAAAAAGAAAAAAAAATCTTCGCCGGATTCGAGAAGATAAATGATTGCTTGTTCTTCGGGTTTTGTGTGTGTGTGTGTGTGTGTGTGTGTGTGTGTGTGTGTGTGTGTGTGTGTGTGTGTGTTTGCGCCGAATGTTGTTTATCTTGCCTGAAGAAGATCTAACAGGTCGGACGCGTCGTGTTTTGTCTTGTAATTTGTTTGTTCACATTAACCAGCGGAGTTTCTTGAAATTCCTTTAAAAAAATTGTTTGAATTTCCGCGTGCGGTCGCCTCACTTTGAAAATCATTCAAATGGTATTAAACTGCCACATTGCCAATAGAAGTTTGTAGTACTATAGAAAAAAAAAGAGCATACCGTCAATATCACCATTCTGCTGCAGGTAACCCCTTTTCCTAGAAGGGTTATGAAAAGTTCAGCACTCAGATCCTAATTAGCCTAAATTGTCCATCCATAAAATATTGCTACGAAACCTATTGCGTAACTGCAAAACTAACAGCCAAACACATTTGCTATGTTGTGAGCAAATAGGGCATTTACTTGCCGGGAGAAGTCGTTAAATACGTTCTCTTGTTACACTGACCAGTCATCGATTGCACAATCCAACTGATCATTACTTGAAATCATTAGCATCTCCTTCTCCCTCTTACCTATTCCTGCCCTTACCCCATCTCGTGTTCCTGTATCTTCCGCCTACTTTTGCGTGTGCGCTGATCGGTTTTTGATTTTGGATTTGACTGATTCTTATAATCATCACTGACCTATGAATGAATATATTTTAGCGTCTAAAATCATTAATGTAGACGTAGATGCTATGAATAATTTAACCAACCATTCATTAACATAGATGAACATTATATAGATAAACCAACCAACCATTTTTTGTCTGTCTGTCTGTCTGTCTGTCGTCTGTCTCTCTCTCTGGCTTTGGGCCTTT
Source organism: Conus betulinus (assembly GCA_016801955.1). Lineage (NCBI taxonomy): Eukaryota > Metazoa > Mollusca > Gastropoda > Neogastropoda > Conidae > Conus > Conus betulinus. The sequence continues at coordinate 20,759 of JADBJO010024406.1, forward strand.
ATGAATAAATCAATGTGAGTGTTGAGTCTCTCTCTCTCTCTCTCTCTCAGCTCTCTCTCTCCGCTCTCCCACCGCTCCTCCGCCCCTCTCTCATCCTCTCTCTCTCCTCTCTCTCTCTCTCTCTCTCGTCTGTGTGTGTGTGTGTGTGTGTGTGTGTGTGTGTGTGTGTGTGTGTGTGTGTGTGTTAATTTACTGGGCAAGTGGCCTTTACAACTGAACCATTCTGAGTCTCTCTCGCTGCGTCTATTTCGCTCTTTTTTCTGTGCCACTCTGTCTGTCTCCGTATCTGTCTCCTCCTTTCCTCCCTCCCTCCTTCCTTCTCTGTCTTTTTTCCTCTCCCCGTCCATCTGTCTATCCATCTGTCTATCCGTCTGCCTACCTTCATTTATCCACCTGTCTCTCCCGTCTACCTACCTTCATTTTATCCATCTGTCTCTCCGTCTACCTACCTTCATTTATCCATCTGTCTCTCCGTCTACCTACCTTCATTATCCATCTGCCTCTATCTACATATTTATTCATCTGTGTATTTTGTAACTGTATGTCCGGTTATATATACGTGATACTTAAGTGTCGTGTTTAGCGCAGATGCGTGCACACAGACACGCGCACACACACACGATCAAACGTGCGCTTGTTTGCTTGCTTTCGTACGTATGCATGAACACACACACACACACGCACACACACACACACACACACACACACACACACACAACACAAACACACACACACCCACACACACACACACACACACACACACACACACACACACACACACACACACACACACACACACACACTCACACCACATGCACACACACACACACACACATATATATATACATATAACACACGCGCGCGCGCATTGATTTGGTAGCTTAATTCTAAAGTATTAACCAAAACAAAGCAAAACCATGCAAAAAACTGTACATTTTCTCTGTTGTGCATACGAGCAGACGCTTTGTTGGCACAAAGACTTTCTGCCCAACGTCGCAATATCGATCCACTTCATGGAATTTCCATCAATCAGAGAATTGGCCAAAGGTCAGGTAAGAGTGAGAACGTGAGAAAAGAGGATGAGAAGATTCAAGATGGAAGAACGGGACGCAAACCGCATACAATGCTACGCCACGCTGTGCTGTGCCGATCATGCCCACGATTTGTCTTCGCAGCATGTGGTCAGTGGTGTACTCCGCGAAGTCTGTCCCGGCTGTGAAAGTAAGGGTCTTCGCCGTCAAAACTTATGACCAACAACACCACGGCATCAGCGCTAGCGTCGCTATCAAGGGAGACAATCCAGAGACAGTCCAGAGCGTCAAGTACTTCAGGGCCATTGATTTAGATGAGAGATCGAAACGTGAATTGCTCTCCGATGACAGAAACATCACAATCGGTTCCAAGATCAGGCTGATGCTCCCCTGGTCATAGCCATATTTCTCTCTGTGCCTGTCAGACGTGGACTCTGACAGCTGAACCTGAGAGAAGGATTCGACATGAGATGCTTCAGCAAGAGCGTTGGCATCTCATATAAAAGACCATATTACCAACTTGGAAGTCCAGACCAGAGCAGGGTAAGCCTTTGGAATGCACAAAGACTTGTTGTCCACAGTGAAAAGAAGGAAAATGAGATGGTATGGTCATGTATCAAGATCAACAGGACTTGCCAAACCATTCTACAAGGAACAGTGTGAGGAGGCAGAAGGAGAGGAAGACAGAGAAAGAGATGGGAGGACAACATCAGTGCATGGACTGGCCTCACACTCGGCAACTGAAGCGTCTGAGAAACCGGGAGGAAGCTGGTTGCCAAGTCTTTTTAGGCGCCCCAACGATCTTCAAGGCTCCAGAATAGGTGACAGCTGATTGGGAGATCTTAGGTGACAGCTGATTGGGGGATCTTTTGCCATTCTCCAGTTAGAACTCCATTATGCATGGTGAAGACACTCACCACTTCCTGTGGATCTGATCCATTTTCTTTCTGCTTGTTGTTCACGGGTTGTCGGTCTGTTCGCCAAACTGTATTGCTCTCCCTCCTCCCCCCCCCCCCCCCCCCGTCGTCCTCTCTCTCTCTCTCTCTCTCTCTCATCTATCTTTCTCTCTCTCTCTCTGTGTGTGTGTGTGTGTGTGTGTGTGTGTGTGTGTGTGTGTGTGTGTGTGTGTGTGTGTGTGTGTGAATGTGTGTATGTATTTGTGCTCTCTCTCTCTCTCTCCCTCTCTCTCTCTCTCTCTCTCTCTCTCTCTCTCTCTCTCTGTCAGTCAGTCAGTCAGTGTTGTGTGTGTGTGTGTGTGTGTGTGTGTGTGTGTGTGTGTGTGTGTGTGTGTGTGTGTGTACAGAGATGACTAGTCCTTGTCCAGACGTAGACATGGAACTGTCTGCAATGATGACTAGTCCTTGTCCAGACATAGACAGGGAAACTGTCTTCAGAGATTACTAGTCCTTGTCCAAATATAGACAGGGAAACTGTCTCCAGAGATGACTAGTCCTTGTCCGCACATATTATTTATGGAGATGCTGTTAATGAATTGTGTTTTATCGTTTGAAATAATCAATTTTTATATGCCGCCTTAAAGGAACCAATGCTACCTTTTTGTTTGATGTTTATTGGCAGAGTTCTGAGGCGTTCCACTTGAGTAAACAAGACGAGTTTTGAATAGATCAATTCTGGGTTTTCGGATTAGTATATCATTGGTGTATATCGACTGATTTAACGGGAATTTAGCAATTAATGTTGAAGGTGCGAAACCGTCCATAACTCTATACATCATTATTGCTTTTATTGCACTGAAGTCTGTATGTTGAAGGTAGAATATTTAGATTGATATAGTTTTTTTTGTGTGTTGACGAAGACCATTTTTATAAGCATCGTTGTCAGAGCTCGCTTATGGACCCTATGTAACGGTTTCAACGTATTATCACCAGAAAAAATCGAAAAGAGTTGAGGCATCATCGATAGATGACTGAATACATGCGTAGTGAATGTGTTTACGCGCAGAAAAGTTCTGATTTTGACAGCTGAAAGACTTTCTGTAATAGACATTTGCTTAAACAAATAATAGAGGTGACCTAGAGAAGTTGCTGTCCAAGTTAACGTCCAAGTGAGTGCGGACTTCTTCAAGCTGCTTGTCACCGATGTATGAAAAGGGCAGAGAAGTTAAATGTAGTCTTTTTTGACGCGAAGTTATGACCATCTATTTTTTTTTTTGGTATGTTAAGGGACACATGCTTGAGTTCAGACCAGTTAACTAACTGATCAATATTCTCTTGGATTTCATGGATAAGTGATTTAGGTCAGAATGGGTAAAGTGGATAGATGTATCATCTGCAAAAAGTGCACATGAGCCTTTGAGTGTAAGGGGAGGTCATTAACGTAGAGTTAAAAAAAAAAGCAAAGGACCAAGGATTGATCCTTGCGGAACACCAAACTTTTGTGGCGCAAAAGTAGACTGCTTTTTGTAGAGGAAAGCAGATTGTTGACGATTAGATAGAAACGATTTTATGAAAGAAAGGACTTGAAAGAAAGAAAGAAAGATAGATAGATAGATAGATAGATAGATAGATAGATAGATAAATTGGTATATATATGTATGTAGATAGGTAGGTACTAGGTAGGTAGGCAGATACAGAACGAAGTAGCAGGATGTAAAAAGAAAAAACACAACACACAGAACCACCTTATGATCAATACGATACAGAACAACAACACAATGTCTCCCTTCCATTACCACCACCACCACCACCACCACGACCACCACCACTGCCATCAACACCAGCTGTGTAGAGAGAATAATGGCAGCGACACTCTTCTTTGGGGAAGGTGTCTTCATTTCCTGTGTGAGACGGTCTAACCGCGTGGAGAGTAATTTCCCTGTGATACTCTTTTTGTGCCTGAAAGAAGAAGAAGAAGAAGATGATGATGAGGATGATGAGAAGAAGAAGAAGAAGAAGAAGAAGGAGAAAAGCTTACAAACAGTTTTTGCAAACTGCCGAAGAAGACAAAACAATGGTTATTTACTGGCGAAGAGAAGACTCCGAAATCGGCATACATTATAGCTGACCACGTTTGTCGTTTTTCCCTTGAGGAACTCTTTATTACCTCAGCCAGGGATATTGTGTTTTCGCCTGTGTCCGCTTATTTATCTGCGTGGAAATTTGCGCTAACACTTACAGCAGACTTTAACTAGCAAAACTTGGAGAGAACGTGGAGAGTTGTCGTTGTTCTTGTTGTTGATGGTTGTGATGTCTTCTTTTGTTTTTGTTTTTTGTTTTTGTGTGTGTTCATGTTTTTTATTTGTCCCCCTCCTCTTCCTACTCCTTCTTTTTCTCCTTCCTCTTTGTTTTTTGTCTGTCTGTCTCTTTCCCTGTCTCTCTCTCTCTCTCTCTCTCTCTCGTCTCTCTCTCCTCCGCATTCTCTTTCTCTCTCTCTCTCTCTCTCTCTCTCTCGGCCTGTCTG
>JADBJO010024407.1:0-2500 GCA_016801955.1 Conus betulinus
CAAACAGTCCAAGACGGGAAATATACACATCACGATTCCTGCACGCCAGGTCGTTTCTTCTGTCAACATTTTTCAGGGGAGATAACATTAACTAAGTGGTAGTTTTGCTTCCATAAAAAACCAACACCGAGTAACTTTTAGTCAAGACTGGTACAGCTTTTAACTTAATAAGTCAGACAAAGAAAAGTCGAACAATTTTAATAATAGGGAAAAAAAAAAAAAGCGCTGCCGTAATTCCACTGTCTTCATAGGAATACTTTGCAAGGTTTACTTGGGGGTGGAGGGGGGGGGGGGGGGGGGGGGGGGGGGTGGGGGGGGGGGGGGGGGGGGGGGGGGGGGGGGGGTGGTGGGGGGGGGGGGTGATGGGGGGGGGGGGGGGGTGGGGGGGGGTGAAGAGGAAGAAACTGGGAATAAATCATGAAAAGATATTACATGAACACTCTTCACTAGCATAGCAGGAGGTAATCATCGAATCCCCTATTGAAGGCAGATCTATTCGTATTGCCTGCTCCGAGCCCCTTCGTCCGCTGGATCGGAACTCATTAGGGAGACAACGGCTGGGTGGTGTCTGTGCTCCTGGCGTCAAATAGAGACACACCACAGTCCACAATACCGTGGTGTTCTTTCTCACCACCAAGGATTCAAAAAGAATACAACAGCATCCTCCAAAGCAGCCCAGTGCAATCTAATGATGCGGGTGGAAAAGCAAAGCGCAGGCCAATAACTCAAGTGTGTGCTCAAAGATTGTCCCTACATTTTATATTGTTTGCATAATGTCTTTAGTCTTTTAGCACTTTTTTTCCCTCCCCACACTTTCGTTTGGTTCATATACTATCCTTCCTGGCTGCTGTGGAGGTGCGGTTGGTCCCCTTGCCTTCAAAGGGGATTGCGCATGGGTTCCCTCATGCGCTGGGAAAGGTTTTCCATATCTATCCATCAACATAGTTCCTTAAATTTCATTTTCCCCAGTTTCTTTCATCTTCAAACTCCCCCCCCCCCCCCCCCCCCCCCCCCACAAGTCCTAAATCTTTGCCAAGTCATTACAATTTAAGACAGTTGACTTATTGGCCTGCACTTGTTTTTTTTTCCCCATTATTAGATTGTTCGTCTTTGCATTTGTCTTACTTTATGCAAGATTAAAAGGCTGTGCCAATCTTGAATAAAAACTTACTCTGTGTTAGGTTTCTTATGAGAGCAAAACTTACCCTACTTATTTAATGTTTATTGTTTACTGTTCCCTGCCTCAGTCCATTTCAATATTATTTTTCAGGGGAGGTTATGCTGAACTGTGTTCGAACCAAATATGAGACCATGCCAACAAAAAGCCTAGCTGAGAAAGGCAACAACAAGAAATACCCCCCCCCCCCCCCCCCCCCCCCCCCCCCCCTCTGAATTACGTTGAGAGTCATCAGAGCACCACATTGAGGAACGGTTCAACCAGTTCCTCTGGTTCTGTCAGTTGACAAGGCCTTGCGATCTCTGAAAATGTCCCTGTCGATTCAACAATGTTCATTCAATTGTTTCTCTTCTCTTTCCTTTCTGTCTCCCTCTGTCAACAAATCCCTCGAGGACTGCATGACATGGAAACTATTGGATCTTGTCACATTGCCATACCAACGTACTCCTGTTTTCTTGACTGATGTCAGCAGACCTCCAAATGGTCCTACATGGCTGCCTGATGGTTTGAGCACTTGTTTGATAAGTATTTTAATGTGCTGTTTTATTATATTTCGGTTTTTGTCCTATAGCTTTTCAGTAATAAACATACGCGCGCAAGCCCTATGAAACAAACAAGGTACGCGGCGGTGTAGGCTAATAACCGTATATTCGATGGTACCCGTCAGATTTGGTGGGGGGGGGGGGGGGGGGGGGGGGAGAGAATCTGCCAATTTGGCATTCAAGGGCAAGCTGTATTCTTATAGTTTTCTTCTTCTACTGTACCTTGTAAAGTCTGTTTGTCCATTGATTATCTTACAATTACTTTTGGTGGTATGATTTCTGTTTCTACTTTCTACTTTCCTTTTTTTCATGATCATTATTTTCCATTACCATTTCATCCCAGTCAGTATTATATTTCATCACAACTACTTTTTATTTTACACTTGTATGAAAACGCTTGACAGACCCATCCGATCGGTCCCACTCAACCCAAACCCCAGAATAGATTTCAAATCTATGCCCACTCAAAAACCCCAGCCACTCCCCCCTCTCACAAAAACCCACCCCCCCTCCCCCCCCCCCCCCCCCCCCCCCCCCCCCCACACCCGACACAGACACACACAGCCACACACACACACACACACACACACACACACACACAACCACACACACACACTAATGTACATGCATGCGCCTGAATTCAAGCATGTATGCATATGTTTCATATAGAGAGAGAGAGAGGAGGAGAGAAGAGAGAGAGAGAGAGAGAGAGAAGAGAGAGAGAGAGAGAGAGAGAGAGAGAGACAGACAGACAGACAGACAGAGAGACAGAGAGAGACAG
>JADBJO010024407.1:5000-25208 GCA_016801955.1 Conus betulinus
GTGTCTGGTGTGTGTCTGTCTGTCTGTCTGTCTCTGTCTCTCTCTCTCTCTCTCTCTCTCTTCTCTCTCTCTCTCTCTCTCTCTCTCTCTGCTTTCTAACACTGACGTACACACACTAACAATTACAGAAACGTGCAGAGAAAAAGACAACCAAAGCAAAAAACAAACACAAAACCTCGGATATTAGAAACAGTGTAAAAAAAATTCTTTTAGAACTCTCGATTATAAGAAACCTCGGCTGTAAGAAAACTCGAGGAGAATTAAAAAAAAAAAAAAAAGTGTTCAAGGTTGCTCATAGACCTTGTACCTGACACATGTATACAACAACAAAAACAGCAACTGGAGAAATGAACGAATGCAACAGTCATTCAAGACAGGCAAAACCTATTTGAACTTGAGTAAAGTCAAACAAACAACTGGACGAACAGAAACAAACATAGCTCATCTCGGAAATATTAAAGAGATAGGGAATAGTAAACAGTAAATAACAAAATAATACGTAGGGTCGCTCCTGCTCCCATCACGATATAGAGATTACACATAACATACCCAATCACTGCTTACAACACCAAAATCGCCCGAGCAGAAATTCCAACGCAGATCAGACAGAACAAACAGGGAGACTCCCCCAAAAAGAATGTTCCAAGCTTGCTCATATGCCATCTGCCTGACACATGCACACTGACGCAACAAGAGAAAGAAATGAACACAAATCAACACTGGCACAACCTTTTCAATCTTAATTATAGTCAAACAAAAACATGGATGAACAGAAAACAAATACAGGTTACTTCACTTTAACTGGTATAGTAAACAGTAAAATAACGAAAGAGTACGCTAACTCTTGCTCCCAGAGCGATATAAATCACGTGCCCATTGCACCGAACGACTGCTTCATACAACACCAAATTGCCTAGCAAAAACGCCAATACAGTGCACACAGAACAAACAATTTCTCAAGCTTGCACGTACGCCCATCCGTTACCTGACACATGTACACAGCAGCAACAATTAATTTTGAGAAATGAACGAATATAAACTTTTATTCAAGAGTGGCACAGCTTTTCCGATCTTGATTACAGATAAATAAACACAGGGAGGAGCAGACAAAAAACAAAAAACAAACAAACAAATGCAGATAACCTCGGTCTGACTGGTATGAAAGGAAATCTTAAAAGAGGCAGGAATAGTAAAACAGTCAGTACAGAATAAGAAACGTAGCTTTTGCTCCCGTGATTATGTAAATTATGTGCCCAAGCTCAAAATGATTGCTGCTAATGACACCAAATGACATAGTCGAAATGCCGACACAGATCGTACAAAATAAACAAGGAGGCATCCCGAATAAAGTTGTCCAAAGCTTGATCCTATACCTTGTTACCTGACATATGTACACGGGGAAATGAACGAACACAAATTAACATTTATTCGAGACTTGCACAACTTTTTCATTCTTGAATGTAGTCAGCTGGAATATTGCTGCCTTAATGGCGGGATAAAAAAAAAAAAAAAAAAAAAAAAAAAAAAAAAAAAAAAAAAAACGGTCATACACACGCAAGTGTTAGAATAATCAACTTTATGATTGTGGACACTCTACGGACGGAAGAAGAAAACAAACACACAGATGAACGGTAAAAAAAATACAGGTAGCTTCGGTTTAATTGGCATCAAAGGAAACCTCAATGGGGCGAAGAGTTAACGTACACAGTAAATAATCAATGGGTACGTTAACTCTTCGCCCCATAATGAAACAAACTCTTCTTACCGTGATGATATTTAGTGACCATAGCCCTAAATGATTGCCTGCCTACCTTGCGCTGAAGAGTAGAGGGAAGAGATCGAAGCTGAGTACCAAGTTCGTTCATTTTCGTTGTCTTATTAATTTGTCCTGCCTGAAGAAGACCTACGAGGTCGAAATGTGGTCGGTTTTTTATCTTGTGACTCGTTTGTCCAGTTCTCTTGGCCCGAAGAGGTAGTATAGATTAAGGAGTAAGACAGATGTTGATATTTTAAGGCAGTAGCCTTATCAACACGCTTCCTGAGAATTAGGCGCTCATTTAGAAACACTTAGGAGAAAGGTGCGAAGAGTGGGTAAGACGTTCGCCTGCCCAATCCAACGTGTGAGAAGTGCATGGTTCGAGCCATGCCTTTTTTTCGCCCTTTCTTTCCCGTGTTGAATGAAAAATCGAACTGAACGTCAAGTCCATAAGATGGGGACTATAAGCGAGTCGGACCCGTGTGCCTCGCTGGCCCCCCTGCACACGTTAAAGAACCCCACGCAGTTGAAGAATCGAAAAGAGCAGGGGGTTCCCTGCTGTCCTGGCAAAATTGATGTAGATTGAAGATAGCCGCCTGTAGTTTCTTACCAAGCCACAAAAATTGTCACTTACTGTTGTCGTGTGCCATCGTGTACCGGTGGATATGGAGGACACGTTAAAAAACATTGCATGCATCCTATGTGAGAGAAACTGGAGGTAATAAAATGAGATAAATGAAAGGAAGTGGACTGATATTTTGATTGGTACGGGAAACGACTGAATGACGCCAATAAGCTGCTTTTCAGCCGGCTCTACCTGGGTTGGCAGCCTGTTGATTGAGTGAGGTATGTGTTTTCTAGCTTGGGTCTGTGACCGAGAATAGCGCTTATGAATACCCATATAAGAGATATATATATTAGATATATATATATAAGATATATATATATATATAGTTTATTTATTTATTTATTTATATAGCGCCTATCCTCGGTCACAGACCAAGATATATATATATATATATATATCTATATATAGATATCTATCGTATATATATATACACATCATATATATAGATATCTATTATATATAGAATATATATATTATACATCCTATATAATATAATATATATACATATATATATATATATATAAATTATATTATATATATAGTTGAATTTAGGGTATGAAACTCAAAAGATTTGCACAGCTCGACTCGAAACCACAGCGCCAGTGATGATGGATGCTTGAAATTAGTGTTTTGTGTTACGCGGGGATTCGTGCAAACAAACCAGTCCGTTTTAAGTGGTATGAACGCAGTGTTGTCTTGTTTCTTATGCTATTGGTGGCGTGCAAGGATGTTCCAATGGTTACCGGACGGAACATGTCACTCAATTAAAGAAGGCTACTCACTGTGTTTGCAGTAGTTTTAGTCGGCAATCCGGCCGACTTCTTCAGAGCGCAATTACTTGGGTGAGACGTGGATCAGTGCGCACCGCACATGCCGACTGATTTCTAATTTGTATCTATGACTACAGCCGGCTTGTACTTCAAGACCCTAATTTAACTCCTTAGGAAAAGCTTCAGAGGGAGTGTATTCTGTTATCAAACGTAAACATGGCGGTAGTTGATCTTTCACGGCCGTATATTGTAACAGCTGCTGTGTTTGTGTCTCATCTTTCTTATCGTCACTCTCTCATATCCAGATTATTGGAGGTAAGAATAATTATACAAAATGTTTGCGAAGCACCTTACTCATCCACCCCAGTGTTCATGATCCGAGTTTTACGTTTGAAACCGAACAGGAAACTCGGAGCACACTGTCCATTGATACATGTGATATACAGTGAATGAGTGATCTTTGAGTAGCCCACATGACAAGTTGATGTTGTGATGATTAGGAGGACTCTCTGAATATTGCTGGTAATTTTATTATAACTGTTTTCAGATAATTAAAACGTAAAGTTTTGAATAACTTCCAAACCATTCTACTATATCTTTTTTTTCAAAACAAGAAAGAAACAAAACAAACCCAGACCAAAAAATAGTGCCTTCATGTGAATATGATTGTTGTATGGTTGCCAATAGTGTCACAGTTTAAGTTTGTTTTTCTCCTAATGTTTTTTTTTTTTGTTGTTGTTGTTGTTTTTGTTTGTTTGTTTGTTTGTTTTTTTGATGCTACTGTGTCAAACTCGGATCTGAGCTCCCAAAATGAACAGGTTACACTTCTCGGCAGTTGGCATGATGAATCTGCTTACAATGGGCGCTGAGTTGCATACCCAGTATGATCTATTTTCCTTGAACCTTTGATAGTGGACAGGGTGCTTGATTGCTGTCTTTCGTGGCAAAATAATAAGGTGCAAGTTTTTTCTGCTAAGTGTTAACAATTGTGGTGACAATACGTTTGAAGAGTTTCACATGTTTACCCTTAAACTAACTCGTGAACTATTGCTGTTCAAGAAACGTTGTTGTTGGTCTACTCTTCTTAATGGTGTCGTCAGCACTGGCCTTTTGTCCAGTCCTTTTCAGTTTTGTGTGTGTTAGAGTAATTTATAATTTGAGAAAGTCGTTCGCTTCGGTTTGGTTGTTTTTTGTTATTTGTCCATTTTCAAGGTTTGCTTGCAGTTCATTTGCTTGTATTTCTCTCCCAGCCAGTAGTGCCATGTTGTGACTAAAAAAGCATACTCCGCAAGAGTCCAATCAGCATTTTCAGAGTTTTTACATCTGGCAGTAATAGATTTTTACAGGACAAATGGCTGATTGTCTGACTGAATGAACACAGAATCTGTACTACGTGGTAAAGGGAAGTGCTTTTCATAGAACTGTGTTCCATGGTGTACATGGGATTAGATTTTAATTAATCTCGACTGAAATCATTGTCTGTATTGACACCTTTTGTAAAATCATATCCTCGTTAATAATTCCTTTTCAGATTATACTACGCCTCTTACCCTTGTGTGTGTTGTGTGTGTGTGGTTTTGTGTGTGTGTGGTGTGTGTGTGTGTGTGGTGTGTGTGTGTAGTTGGTGTGTGTGTGTGTGTGTCCTGTGTGATGTTGTTTTTGTTTTTTTGATGTTATGTTGTCTCTGTTGTGCCATATTGTTAAATCTTCCTCTTGAAACCTCATGTCATTGAAGGGAGACAGAGACAAGATCCGACGTAGAGAGAGAGAGCAGAGAGAAGAGACAGACATACAGACCGAACAGACAGACACCTACAGACAGACATTACAGAAAGTTGCTTTATCCTCATTTTGGGTTTTATATGAAACTATGTGGTAGGTCGGTGAAACTCTCTGCTCCTCTTTCTTTGTCTTTGGGGGCCTCTCCCATCGCCCTTCCCTAGATCGCCAATATCAAATTCTTCCACCTGCTCCCTAGTCCTCTCTCTCTTTTCTCAGGTTTCTCCTTGTTCTCCTCCCCCGTCCTCCCCTCCCCCCCAACTGGCAGGAGTCTGTCAGTCCCCACGCTCTCTCTCTATCTCGTCCACTCCTCTGTGCAGTCCCCTTTGTAGTTGTGTTTGGGCATTTGTGGTGTGTGTGTGTTCTAGCGTGTGTGTGTGTGTGTGTGATGTGTTGTGTGTGTGGTGTGTGTGTGTGTTTTGCAGTGTTTTGTTCTTAAAGATAATTGCTTCATGGCTTTGATAAATCTGTTGCCTTAATTCCTAGGATGTCTGTCGCTGTTTTCAGTCATTTATTTTGTGAAATTTATTCGTAATGGCTTCGCGATCATCTTTCAGCATGTAACAGTGGGTGAATTAGATGGCTGCCTGTAAATTGATTATGTCATGGATCTTTCAGTTTCTTCAACATTGAATTCAATTTTCGACAGCTACCCTCCTACGCCCCCCCCCCCCCCCCTCCCCCCCCCCCCCCCCGCCCCCCCCCCCCCCCCCCACTCTTGCTGTTTTTTCGAAACCATATCTTAAAGTTCATTAATCCGTATGAAAGGTTGTGGTGACACTCACCCCGTAACTGTAACCTATCTCATCGGGTGTCCTAGGTCATTTCTTTTTCAGTTTTCTGATCTGCCTCAATTTCAGATTACATTCCATCAGCGAACATGCTCGTCTGCAATGGTTTGTCCCAGTAGCAAACTGTTGCATCTGCTTCCTGATGGAGATGAGGTTTTCAAGGTCATTGGTTCAGGTGGAGCTTTGCACTTCTCCAGAACGATATCATATTTTCCTCTTCCACATGATCAGTCTGTCTTCATGCAGATTGAACCTGGCATAAACCTGTCCTTCTCCAGGCTAGATGTTACATGGCTATCCAGTAGCATAGTAAACCTCTTATGTTTGATTGGAATTTGGGAAATAGTTTATTATTGCGTGTCCATTAAATGGCAGAAATGGCAGAGTGGACTTATGTTATTCCTGACCTAAAACAGAAAAAGATGTTTGTAATATATTTGTGGCACCGGGCTTTATTTTGAAGTTTGTGATTTCAGGTGTGTGATTTTCAGGTGAAATCAGAGACCAGGCATAAATAGTTCAATGTCATTTTTGTGAACTTTTGGTCCTTGATTGAATTGTGAAAATGAGGATTGAAAGAGTGAAGAGTGCTCACAACATTTGCGATAAAGTCCAAGAGTAAGAATTCTCTGCCATGAGTAGAGGTTTGTTTTTTGAAGTGAGACAGTGCGAATAGTCTTGCTGTCATAGCCTTTCCGTCATAGTTGCTCTTGCCGTCATCATTTGATTGACATATCATTGGTGCGGTCACACTTAGCCTTTCTGAATCATCCGTAGCGCCTGCAGGACATAAGTTACCTAGCTGTCATAGTCAGTGGCATCATAGGTAGTCTTGCTTTCTTTTCACTTTTAAAAAATGATTATGTTACTTTCAAACGGTGTCCCAATGTTAACAGGTAGAATATGGCATTCTATTTTGCATAAATCCCATCGCCAGCCATTTTTCAAAAAAAGCTCTTATTGTATACCAGCATATGTGAAACGCGGATATCTCTGGAACTAAACAACCAATTCTCATGCTATTTTTTTGTAAAATGGAGGAGATACACTGTACTTTTATTATATCATAACATGTTAGTAATGGTAAGTCAACAACAATTTCATTTTTTAGTGATTTCAGTGCAAAAAAAAATGCAAATAAAAAAGAATGTTAGGTTTCTTCTAAGCGTAAAAAATAAGAGAAGAATGCCAACAAACTCTCAACAATGGAGAAAAAATACTCCACTCCCAACTGAAGACCAGAAGTATGGTATTACGACAACAGAAAAGTGCATGAAACAGGCCACAATCCAACTACTCCATATAGCCATGAACAGCCACACAATAACACACACACACTCCACATAACACACACACACACACACACACACACACACACACACACACACACACACTCTTATGCCTAACTGGTATCCATGTAAGAAAGAAAAAGGGAACACACAACACACACACACACACCACAACACACACACACACACACACCACACACACACAACAAACACACACACACCACACACACACACACACACACACACACACACACTCCCACTTCACGTCTCTTACATAATCAACATAATCTATATTATATATTTTTTTTTTATCGACACCCCCAAAGTCATTCAATGTGCCTGTTGGTCTCTGAACCCTTGTCATTCAGTTGATCGATATATCAGCTGTACACCACTCGAAAGACGTCTGTGATACTCGCCTCTCACGTGTCAGTTGGCCACGCCCCCTTCAACCTCGACCAGCGAGAGTGGGCCCACAGCGTGGTGTGTGAAGTTCGTTGCCTAAAGTCTTAGTTGGCTCCCTCACATAGAGTTAGTGAACAGTCAGTCAGTGCTGGCTGGCTCAACGCAAAACACTGGGGCACACGGTAGGGTAGTAAGTGGGCGTCTTATCAGCCTCTCATACAAGTTGGCAACGGTCCAACGCTTCACGTTGGAATAATTCGGTCAAGCCAATCACTATCGTTTCTTTACTCGTGACTGTCTGGGTCTTCTTCATCTGTATTAGGAACAACCAACTGTCTATTCAATATTCCCAGCACTGATCTGTGGTAAATGTACGGCAAGGTCGAGTACGTAAAGTGCTTGGTGGTGACATCATAGTGAATGGAAAAACAATCGGAATAAAGTCAATAAAACACTGAACTGAATAGTGTTCTGACAAAGCAAATGGCTGTGAGCATGGGCCAGACCATCCCCCAACTATGACGTTTATTGCTGGCTTTTATCTCATGAACTAGGATCGTGAGAGTATCAGAGTTAGGTCACCCTACTTGTCGCCAAAAGGCGCCCTTGGCGCTCTGCCAACTGGTCGCCAAAAAGCGCCCATGGCGGTGAAAGGGTTACAAAGCAGTGTGAAAACATTTTGGTGACATCATTTGTTTGCTTTTTGTGTGTGTGTCTTCTATGTAAACAACATAGCTAGAATTTTTTTTTTTTCTTTTTTTTTTCTTGAGGGAAACAGAACATTATCTTTACTGTCTTTCAAATCTAAATCCATCACTACTATGAAGAGATTGCTTAACACTTTCAGCCTGTTTCGTACCAACTGCCTCTGCCACTTTCCCAGCCTAGCATGTTTCACTGTTCATTTGGAGATTGGGGGCTGCAGTACTCAAACAGTCATAGCTGTGGATCTGTGTATAAAGGGGCACATATTACAAAGACGACGTAATTCTTCTGTTACATATTACATTTCTGTTTGTACTTGAATCACCCAGTGATACATGGTTTTTGATAAAATAGGGGCCAAACAGATCCTTCTTCACTTCATCAGTGGTATCTCTCATTCTGAAGGATGTGTTACTGCATTTGTTATCAAATGCATGTATCAAATGCATGTATCGAATGAAGACAAATATACTTTTGCAGTCACACATAAACTCAAGTGGCTTTTGTGTATATACTTTTAGAGATACTTACCCAGATTTCATATATATAAGATGTCTCTCACTGTAACATCCATTTCACTGGCTCATGAAGTGGTAAGCAAAAAAAAAAAAAAAAAAAATTGTAGAAAACTCACCCAATCATTCAAATACAGTTGGTCAAAGCAGCATAAGATACAAGAAGGAAATAGGTTTAAATATCTGTCTACACTTATTGTGTATAGACAGAATACAAGCCGAATGTGTAGATTTGAATGGAGATTGACTCTGACATCCAGTCGGATGCAGGCGAACCATATGAGTGTACGCCAGTGTCCTCCCAGTTGGACGCTTGGGAGGAGAGTCAAGTTGAAAACAGAGTTTAATTGATAGAAACTAAAACTTATCTTTAAGATCATACAATTCTGGACTCTCCATAACAAAATGAAACTTGTCTCAAGTCATGACCATTTAGTTTTCACATTTATGACAAATGGGTGTATGTTAATTGTCCTTTTTTTTGTGGATAGAACTCTTAGACATATTTGAAGTTGCACATGGTGATTTGCGATGGGTGTGTCTGGTGAAATGAAATTTTAGGCTATCGTGCATGAAATAGTGGTCAGCTCCTCCCACGTTTTTTATCAGTGTATACTGCAAGATTACAAGATAAGACATAATAAAAGGATATGATTTAGTTAAAATGATTTTTTTTCTCTTCAAAACTCATTTTTGAAGTGTTCATGAAATAAACATTTTACTGTGTTCTCAAATGAATTATTTCAATCCAGATATCGATATTTTGCGAATTTACCATTGTACCACACACACACCACACCACACACACACACACACACACACACACGCATGCACACGAACAAGGTTGTACATGTACATACCAACCCCCACACACACACACACACACACACACACACACACACACACAGGCCACAACACACACACCACACACACACATGCAAGCATGCACATATGCATGCATGCATGTGCACACAAGTGTACATGTAATGTACCCCCCGACAGGCCCCCGCCCCCCCACACACAATGCACAACACTCACAGCAGCATGCACAGCTCATGCGCACTCCATTGCGCGCACACACACACTACAACACACCACACAGCACACACACACCACACACACAACAACTTCACACACACAACACACACAACACACACACCACACACACACAAACATACACCTGGGCACTTACCTATAGGGGTGTCTCTTTTACATTTTACTTTTTCTTACTGTTAGTAGTCAGTCCAGATTTGTTTCATTCTTGAGGGAAATTAACAAGGTATTGAATATTTTGAAGTCAGGAAGTGAAAGCACTTTTTGAGTGTGTGAAATGAAAATGTTCCAGTGCAAATGAGCAATTGGTCATATCTGTGGTGAAATTTGAGTCCTCCACTATAGCCAATTACTACGTAGCTTTTTTGTGTTACGACACTAGTTGGTAATTTTCTTTATCATTTTTTTTAGACATACATACATGAAATAAGTCCCGTTGTGGGCTCAGTTTTTTTTTTTTTGTATTAGGTGGTGTGATTTCTTGGTCAGAATAGTTTTTTTTTTTTGGCTGATTTTGAGGCCAAGTCTTGGCTCAAGTCCCTTTTGAATCAAATACATGTTTGTATTTTCTTTTATACCTGTTCATTAGTTGGTTGTGAAACATTAACTTACTAGGTATATGCATGTTTTATGATGGTCTTTGTTCAATGTCTATGCACAGGAATAATGTGAGCCTTTTGTACATGTTCGTTTACTTGATCCACCTAAGCTCCGAAAGAAGCTGTCATGTCTTCCAGTACACGCTTTCTCTAATGTGTTTTCTTATGTTCTTTCTCAGTTAGTATCCAGTTTAGTAAGTCAATTTTGCTATGTGCTTGTGCGTTGCGTACTTCATTCATTAAGAAGATATGTGGTTGCTGATTTTGTGATCATCAGTTTCGCAAGTGATGATGGATTCTATAACTAACATGTGATGTGCTGAACAGAGTTGAGTGTAGAGGAGATGGATGATGGATGAAATCGCTGAACCGATCAGCGTGCAGCAACCTACCCCGAGGGCAAAGTGGGGGCCCAAGAAGCTGTAGGAAACTGCAGGAGAATGCCTGAACGTAAAGCTGCCAGAGAGGTTGAGACCCCTCAATAGGGAAGAAACACCACACCATACACAGCCACAGCAGCACACTTCTGTTAGTACCATTTGATGTCCTTTACTTCTTAGTCGTTAAAAAAAAAAAACAAAAAAGGCTGGGATTTTCTGGTTGTCTGAGAAAATGGTCAGTATGTTATGTTCTTCTCAGAATGACGAACATCAGCTTCTACAACACACAACTGTTTGATCTGACATAATTTGTTAATCTAGCTTCAACAACAATCCGGGTAGTTTTAAGCAGTCTTGACTGTTGGGTGGTTTGCCTATGTAATTATGAATCTTTGCCACTATCTTCACTATACCAAGGATGTCTGTTGTAAATTGGCTGATGTTCGTCATAGTGTCTGTTGTAATTACTTAAAGTTTTACAGGATTAAGTATTTTTCATTCCAAAGAATTGCAAAAATACTCTTCAGAAACAACAAATAGCAAACTGAATGTTTCTCCACACACACTACATGTTTATTGATCTGTCTGTGATTATGTTTCGTTATCATTGATATAGTAAGAAACATGTGATGAAAAATCCAGCTTTTTCAGACCATCTTTTAGAAAGAACCCGATGGCCAAAAATGAGCATTAATGTCAGCATTATCTATTTTAAAGTGTACAAAATGAATTAAAAAAAAAAAAAAAGAAAGAAAGAAAAAGGCCAACAGCGTTGTGTTTCAGATAAAAATTTTTAGTACCGTTGTTTTGTTTAATAAAACTTATTCGTTGGCTGTAAGAAACATACCATGAAAGTCAGGTTTATATACAGTTTCCCCTAGAAGGAAACGGTTGGGTTTAAAAGTCAGCATTTTTTTTTTTTTTTTTTTTTTTTTTTTTTTTTTAGTGAAACAACAGCCAAATGTACTGGGTGTAACCTTACAAGGCTTCTTATTTTGCCTAAATCTTTATATATTAGACCACCACACACTGATCATAAACATGGGGGGGTTTTATTAACAATTTTTAAATGAACAGGAAATTTCCATATCAAAAACCATTGATTTTCAGATCAGTCCAGCTAGTGGAGAATAGTACTTTTAAAACCAAGCTAAGAATTTTGGTGTGTTTGATTGCACACACACACACACGCCACACGCACGCATGCAACGGGCGCATGGCACAATCTATCGGCAGGTTAAATAGAAGATCAGAGCAAAAACCTACCATTTCAATTTTCCTACTTGATTTCAGACGTTAGCAACAATGAAAAACTTACCACAGAGCTTTCTGTTTCTTACAGAGAGTGGGAAATCATGTCAGTGGTGTTGAACAAACAAAAAGAGGAAGTTATGCATGACAGCCGAGTTATAAAATGATAATGTATCATTGCTGTGATGTTTGGAACCTAAGAAAAAAAAGACAAAAAAACATGAGTTTTTTTCTTTTTGGATGAATGTTGCCCTATAGTGGTAATGGTTTGTTTCAAGCAATTGATGGCATTTTAGGTTTTCTTTGGAGCACAGCGGATATGCTTTAGCAAAATGAATTTGGGATAGAAAGTCCATGTTAGGAATTATGTTCATCATGTTGATTGATTTAACTTGGCTATGATTAAACGTTTTAAGCTTTGAGCATTTCCTTCTGTTGCACTTGGATTGGTAAAGAAAGTACTTTTTCATAAAATGTTTGCAGCTGAAATTGTGTAAACACTATTTGTATAAGTACTTGTTGCCCAAATCAGAATTAATCACAATATTTATCATAGTTTTTTTTTTTTTGGCTGATACCACAAACTTGTATCAAGCGCTGAAGAATGGCTGATCTGTCTTTGCTAATATTGTTTCCAGTGGGTTCTTATTTTTTTTTTAACATTTTTTATTTTTATAGATACGACATGCTCATAGATAAACACAACACACAGTGGACTGGATGACACTTTATTGATCATAAAAGTATTACTCTTATACACACACGCTCACACACACAACACACACACACACACACACACACACACACACACACACGCACACTTATAACACACTTTATACACTTGCAACATACACACACACACATACATGCACCGCACACACGCATGCACACATGCTTATACATGAACAACACTCACGCGCACCACACACGCACACATACACATGCACACAGCACACACACACACACACACACACACACACACACCACACACACACACACACCAGCTGATTAACACACACACACCACAACACACACACAACATAATTCTATGTGTCTGTGGGCATGGGACTGTCTTTTGCTCGCAATCTTATGTCTTTTTTTGGTTTGTTTTTTTGTTTTTTTTTGTTTTTGTCTGGTTGTCTATCTATTTTGTCTGCCTGGCTATATCCATAGTCTCATTTGACTAGCCAGCAATTTGAAGGCCTTTTTTGTTTTTGGTCAGTTTTTCAACCAGTGTACTATATATCTCTGTTCGTCTGTCCTAGCTGTCTGTATCCTCTGTTGATTTTGTTGGTTGTCTGTTTTGGTTTTTCACTGTGTGGGTATATAGTAGCTGTCTGTCTGGCTGGGCTGTACGTCTTTTTTTTTTTTTTTTTTGTCTGTCTGCTGTCTGGATGTCAAGATTGCGTCCTGTTGTCTTTGTCTTACTAAGTGTCTTTGTGCTGATCATATGTATGCTTATTCGTCGCCTGTTTGTATTTCGTCAAACTGTCTTGTATGTCTCTCTGACAGTTTTTCTATTTTGTTTTGTTCTGACAAGTATGTCTTCTGTTTTGTCTGTTGACTGTTATACATCTCTGTAATGTAAGGGCTATCTGGTCAGGTCTTTTTTGTGTAATGTCTGTATGTTCTTTGTCTGTCGGTCTATATTATTTTTGTGTCTTGTCCAGGACTGTTCAATATTTCTCTTGTTTGGCCCTGACAGTTTATATCTATATATTATATATATATATATATATATATAATAATATATATATATACAGCTGAACAACTTAAGTAGTGGGGGGCAAACAAGTGCAGGTTTAAAAGTCTTCCATCATTATTATAGTGCATGATTTGGCAAAGATTGAAAGTGAGCGAGATTTAAAAAAAAAAAAAAAAAAAAAACTGAAGTAGTAGTAAAATGGGAAAATGTATATTCAGAATATATAATAACCCTTCATAGCGCTGGAGAAAAAACTATCACATCTCTCTCGAGGCAGAGTCTATGTGTATAGCCTGCTACGAGGCCCTTTTGTCGCTGGATCGGACTCATCAAGTCAAGGTCAAGTCAAGTCAAAAATTTTTTTTCAGAGGGAATGGAACGGATAAGCAGGAGAAATGTCTTTTTTACATCAAGCCCTCATACAAAACAAGAAACTGAATGATATAAATAAAATAATGTAAAAAAGAAGAAATACCAAAGAGTGTGAAAATCAGGCAGAAGGAAAAGGCAGAAAAGGGCGAGGGAGTGGTGGGGGTTGAAATCTAAGATGGATAAGATAAGGAGGGGAGAGGAAAGGAAAATAGGGAGGACTGAGGGTGGTTGATGGAAGCGTGCGTTGGGCCGCCTCCGGTGGAGGTGCGGAGAAGGACGTACAAGGGAGATGAGTCTGTGGAACTTAGCTGGCAGTAAGATAGAGACCCACCACCACAGTCACTAATTGCTGTGGCCCTCTGTTGACCCCCACACCCCCCCCCCCACCAACCCCGCCCAACACCGGCGCCTGCCCCCCTCACGAAAACACCCGCCACACCACCCCCCCCACACACCCACAGCCACCACCCCCCACAATAGCCGCGAGGAAAGGTAGTTAGAATTAAACACAAACAAAAGTTGGAGAGCCGGAAAAATATTTTAATATATGATCCTTTGATATGTTTTTTTCGTGGTGTGTCTGTTCGTTGGTTCTTTTGTTGTCTGACTTCTGCCTATGCCCGCTTTTGCGCCCTCCCGCACCCCTATCTGCCCCCCCCAACTATCAGCTTGTGTCTGGGTGGTGTGGTATGTCTCTTTTGTCCCTGTCTGGCTCTTCTGTATGTCTCTTGTGGTATTGGCTGCTGTCTATAAATATATACTGTGTTGTCGCTGTCTAGCTCTCCTGTTGTGTACTCTTTTTGCTGGCCTGGACTATCTCTCTGCCCCTACCATGTTCTTCCTTGATTTTCCATGTGCTTTCAGGAGGATTTGGACGCTGCGCGTGGGATCGCGCAGAAGAGGGGAAAGCGCGAGACGGACGACAGAGCAGAAGAGGAGAGCACAGGAAAAAAAACAAAAACGAGGAGCCCCCACAGTGCACAACAGACGAGGGCGACGAATAGAACCCCTGCTAGTCTATGTCCCTTATTTTTGGCATCACTCTCACTCCGGACTGATCTGATTGCATATGGCCAGTAATTCTCACCTCTCTACAGTTGTATAACATGTGCTTCTGTTTGTGTATTTGAAGAAACCAGTTTTTCTCAGGAATGCATTCATTGTGGACATTTTTTGTGCGTGTCGTTGTATGATCTTTTGTATTAGTCCCGAGGCTGGTTTTTTTTTTTTTTTTTTAGTGGCATATAGTGAAGTCACCAATTTTCTTTTCACTGTGAGTTGCCGGTAAGGTCGCAGTTTCTTCTTTTTAGTCTAGGGATAGCTAAACGGCAGCTTTCTTTAGATGTTCATTGGAGGTAACCTATTTCTTTATTCATGTGGAGTGTAACCCAGCTTTCCTTTAGAGTCAATGTCAATATGATAAAACTCAGTTTCTTTTTGTTATGTTGTTGATCAAATTAAGATTAATACGGTTTCTTTTTTGTCATTGTACTTCATTACATGTTTCTCTTAATTTGAGTCACTTGCAGGATAAGCATTTTAGCTGCTGTGTCTTTGTAGGGAAAACCAGTTTCTTTTGCAGTAGCTCATTGTTTTGTAACAATCACTTTCTTCACTTCTTATTAAGTGTGGTTGGAGAACGCAAAACCTAAGATTTTCTTTTATTGTCAGTGTATTATAGGTAAAACCAGTTTTCTTTTAAGTGTTAATGAAGTGTAAATAATGTTTTAGCTGTACTGTGCGTGCAGTATAATCGTTTCTTGAATGTGCGTTTGTAGGTGAGTTAGTTTCTGTATGTGTCATTACATGTAATCACCAAGTGTGGTTTCTTCCCGTAATCATGTGTAGTGTTAGAACGCAGTTTTCGGTTGGGTCATTGGTAGATAGTACTCCAGTTTGTTTGCATTATTTTATATAGGGCCGTATAACGACAACTGTTTCTTTTTTTTCTTTGGGGGGGTGTCATTGTTGTGTAATTAACGGCAGTTCGCTTTTATGTGTAGTTCGATAGCAAACCTAAGCATTTTTTTAATTGTTTTTTGTGTTGCTTCTTTTTGTGTCTGTTTATTTGTTTTATTTTACGTGTGCAACAGGCTTCAATTGTCTTGTCGCTATATCAGTTTGATGCAACTCTAATTCGTTTTAGTATCATTGTGAATATTTTTAACCTACCTGAAGTATATTGTTCTTTAGAAAGAAGTGATGAAATTGGTCACCTTCTTGTTTTAGTTTTATCCATGTAGCAGTTTTTCTCAGTTACCACTATTTTTCTCATTTACAAGCACGATGATTCACAAATCACAATATTCAAGGTGTGCAAGGGCAGATTCATGTTTCAAGCTATGATGCAGTACTCTCTGTTAGCTTGTATGGTGTATCTTCATATGTCATAAACGCGATTGTTGTGTTTTAAAGATCATTCCACGTGAAATGTAGTTTGCGGGCTTTGGGCTTTGCACCAGGCTGTAGGAGGAGAGCGCAGTACTTAAGGAACAGGAGAGCGTGCGGGAACAGCGAATTAGTATCACTCATGAAAATTAAGGGAGGGCCCTTCACGGTGGTAGGAGGAAGGTAGTAAAAGTATCTCTTAAGG
This sequence comes from Conus betulinus, assembly GCA_016801955.1. Lineage (NCBI taxonomy): Eukaryota > Metazoa > Mollusca > Gastropoda > Neogastropoda > Conidae > Conus > Conus betulinus. Next base: position 21,592 of record JADBJO010024407.1, read on the forward strand.
GCTGATCTCAGCTGTAATAAGGTTTAAGCGTGTGGGTCTCATGTGAGATCTACGCCGGCTCAGGGAAAGCTTTCTGTTAGCTATCTATTGTAGTTGAATATTCCACCTGCCAGGACTGATTCTTAATGACATCTTTTTTCTGGTGCCTACAAGCTCAGTATCCAGTCATACTACACCTATGGAAGAAAAATACCTAAGCTGACCCTTGGGCATCAAACTAGGAGAATCTGATGAATTATGTTGCTAGTTTTCTTGTGTGCTAAGGGATTCATTACGGGGGCCTGAGAGGAAAGCTCTTCTATTTCTCTTTTTTTTATTTTTTTTCTGTCCGGCAACCTCTGCGCCCAGTCCTCAGAGGGCAATGTGCAGGCGGCTGGGTTGCACTGGCGCTCACGGCGCCGACCCGGCTCATTTCCAACACCCCGGGTCCCCACGCACCCGTGGGCCGACAGCCACGAGGGGGCCCCGTCAGTGGCTGCACCCGCGCCACAGCCATGCCTCTTCGCCCAGTGGCACGCTGTAGGACAATCCACATGGAGCATTCAATGTTCAAGTCCGTCAAGAGTCTTAACCCCCTGGAGTAAAGACAACTGCAGCTGGGTCTGCCCCGGGAGTCACCTTCGGTGGTTGTTCAGTGGCAGACTCTGTTCTGATGCGAAAAATAACATACGCTGGAGCCTCCACGCTACTAAGCGGGGGAAGAGCCGGCGCCGGGGCTACTGACAGTACAATAATTGGGGGCTTAGGATGTGGTCGTCGGAGTGCGCGGCGTGAGTGAGCTCTCGGCGGCTCCGGGAGGGTCCGATCGACGCCACAGCTCTCGTGGAATCCAACGATCAGCCTCGGCAGCAGCCATCTGCCTCCATGGACTCACACCGATAGCTGTAATTTACTGTGACTGGACCATTTGAGTGGCGGAGCAGGAATGCGGGGCAAACGCAAGGGGCTCGGACGACGAAGGATAGGACATCTAAACTGAGGTCACGGGCATAAGAGAGGCATGGCATGAAGGTCCCAGGTCAGAATTTTTAGACATTTTTTTTTTGGGATGGGGGGGGGGGTATGCTGAAAGGACGATGAGAATGAGGATGTATTAGAGATGATAGCACGTTATTAATATTACCATTTCGGAAATCTGAGAACATACATGACAGACCGGGCTTACTGGCTAATGGCGGCTTCACGTTCTGCAATAATATACGCCGCATCCTATCCGGTGTTCAACCAGGGCTAGGAGAGATAGCAGGCACTGGCTAGTATTGTCGGGCGGAAACTTTGAGCAGGCACTCTCAGAGACACATCGGGCATTTCGTGATATCAACTCAAGACTGTGTTGCATTCCCAGTCTATTCTTCTGCGCGCAAGTACTGAGTCGGTGCTACAGGTGTCTAAACTCAACTCTGGGTTAAGTGAGCCGGTGGCGGGGCAAATAAAAAACTCCACATGACTTCTGAATGGGATCGAATAGCGCCTCGTATCCTTGCGGAGGGTGGGGCGGGCGCGCGGTAGTCCGCGACGCTAACCACTTCAGCCATGGTGCGTGCGGATGGTTCGGGCGATTGTCTTTTTTTTGTTATGTGTGTGTAGTGAATGGCCAGCCTCTGTGTGATATGGATGTGTGGGGCACTGACTTTGCGCGACGGGCAGGGGCGGGCTGGTTTCTATCTCGATCTTGATGCTTGGTGCAGGTGGCTGACTCTATGAAAAAAGGTTTCTTTCGGATCTCTGTGGTTCGCATTGATTATCTGGGAGTCGCACCTTCAGAGCTGATGTCTTGTAGGAAAAAGGCCGGGCCTGTTTAGTGGCTGTGACAAATTCTTCTGTAGCTTTTGAGTTTGTGAAAGAAAAAAACAGTAGTTGTATGGTAGCTTAAGAACAATGTAGAAAAAATGGCCAAACGATGATCTTGGCCGCTATGCAAAATCTTTGTATTTGTTTTCATATGCATGGAACATCACAAGAATAGCACTTACAATCATGTTATAGTGCCAGTGGGGAATTGTCTTCACATTGCTCAGGAATAACATGCAGAAATTCTTAAACAGCGGCAAAGCTAAGGCTACGCCTGTCTCGAATTCTAGAATTCATGTGACGGAAAAGATAGCCTAAACCTTCTTCGTCAGTGCAATGCTCACAATTCAGGCACATCCTCGGAGACCCCGGCCAGGTCTATTATGGTGAGCATCCTAGCTCGATCTTCAAGGTTCTGTCGGGTGGCTGGTGGCTGTAGCTACCGGGACCTATTTGGTCACTTTTGGTTGGGGCCTGGGTGTGAAGTAGGGTTGGTGGGCTGTGTCTTGGTTACTGGCTGGTGATCATGATGGAAATATGGGGTTTAGGGTGGGCTGCCATTGTCCAATATTTGTGTGGAAAGGGGAAGTTGTGTGTTCTACTTCGTCACTGTTGGTTTGATGGGGAAGTTGGTGTGTGCTTCCTTTTTACTATTAATGTAAGGGTATGGGGGGTGTTGGGGTGGCTAGCTGTTGTCACAGTAGGATAGTGTAATGTGGTACGGCCAAGACCTAGCGCTTGTTCACTACAGTGGGTATAGTGAACTGGGGGTCATGGCTTCAAATGAAGAGAAGCCTGTTCGGCGTTTCGGTGGATAGGACGGGATTATATGCCTAGCCCACGGCTGATCCACTGTAGGTACAAAATCAAAAAAAAAAACAGAGTTAAGTTCTGTATGCGCTTTGGTCACTTATTTATGATTCTAGCATGCGGAAGATGGTTGTATGAGTTCTGGAGCGATGATGTAACAGTGATTACCATGGGGGGTTTTGGTGTTTCCGCTATGTGGACGATGACTATAGAAATAATAGTGACTTAGTCCACAGGACTAATCCATCTTTTCATGTCATATATGTAAATCCCTTGGCAGCAATGAACTGGAATCACCAAGTACACGAAGCGCAATGGGTTTGCTTGTATTATCTCATACCATGGTCATCTGGTGTGAGATGAAGTTAGCGGGATTGGTTCTAAGCAACTGAACTATACTGAACGTATTGTTTAATGTACGGTGGGGTTTCCGCTTTTTGTGTGTTGATGTGTTAATTGGCGAAGGTCTTGGCATTGAATTGTTTTGATAACACAACTAACTGCTTTGTAGTAATTATTGCATTGGTTTGTGCTTTTGGTTTCAGCAGTTGTAGGGCCTTTTTAGTACTTTCATCAAACTCTCATCCGTGTTAGGGTATTGCTTTTGGTCATGCATCTTACCTTACAGCTTTCACTGGCTTTCACTCGGAGTATCTTTGTCATAGGAAATCCCCATACTTCATCAAAAAATGTAGTCGGCTTGTCTGGGTCTCCGTTTGTTTTCATTATGAAGCCTTGTTAGCCAGACTTCAATCTAACTACATCAAGAAAATGTATTGCGTTGTGTTGTCCTTTCCCCCCCCGCCCTTCTCAGTGCGCAGTCCTCTTTACGAGTTTATCATTACGCAAGGTGTATTGGCATATTGTCGCTTTGCTTTCAGTAAACAAAAAAAGAGTGCGATTTTACATCACAATTTATCAGGCTACATCAGGGATTTATTGGCTTGGCAATGTTCTTTTGGCTTTACCAATGCGGGCGTTTGTTAAAAATTCTTCATTTACATCAAGATGTATGT
>JADBJO010024408.1:0-5000 GCA_016801955.1 Conus betulinus
CGTTCCCCTCCTTTTTGTCTCCCCTTTCCTTCTGAAGTGTTGACCGTGGTGGGGGCTGTCTGTCTACATCCCCCGGCCCCCACACCCTGTCACAGTGGCGTTTGCTGTACACACAAAACTTGAGTTCAAGCCGTGTGGGATTCGTGCGCTGTTAACCAGCGCCAAAATCTTCACACCTGGAATTATCTCCCGTGTATGGCGTCGATCATTCGCGATTACAGATGATAGTTGTTCATTAGCGTACCGTTACCTTATTTAGTGGTCATCTCCAATGAAGTGCCATGTCACGTGTCTCAGAAATCCCAGAAAGGGAAATAATTAAAAAAAAATAAATAAAGGTCACTGACAGGAAAAAAATAAACGATCCCAGAAATGACGAAAAAAAATATTATAAAACTTTCTAAAGGCTTTCTAGTATTAACTGCAATTTTTTTTAAAGAAAGATTTTTTTTTCCCACTGAGAGCATTTTGCTAAATACAACTAGCAGGAACAATCCTGAAACCACCGGAAACTTATGTTAAAAAAGCCCCAATCTAAGTTCCCGCTATTTTCTTATGTCGCCAAACACGAGATCTGTAAATGTCCTTTGCCATTTGTGATGCCATTGCTGGAGGAAAAACCTAGGGTATTCTGTATGTAAAGTAAGTGTTTGACTGATTCTTAAAATGAAACGGTGCAGTTTTTTCGCGTATATAACCATTAGTCTACTTAGGAACGTCTAAATGACTTTATTTAGGTGAGCAGTTCATCATAAGAGTAATTTATGTCATATGAACATAATCGTCATTTTTTGTTTCTTAGCAGAAATACTTCAGTACGAGTATTTGTGCAAATAATCCATTACACAATACGTTACATATAGAAATGATTATTTTATACGTAAACAATGATTCGTTTTACAAATATAATACTTTTTTTTTGTTTTTTTTGTAAATAATGATTATTTGTGTAGTTGAATAAATTAGTTTGCATATAACATGGCCATTTCCGCGAATAATGAATTTGTTTACGCAAGAAATGTATTCTGTACGGCAACAGAACCAACATTTACATATGTCATGGCTATTCTGTAAATAAAACGTTCTCCTCTCTAATACGGACTCTTCTTTGTTTCCGGTACATGGTTTTGAACTCCAGACATGGCCTTTGAAGTCAGCTGATGTTCTAAGAACATAAATTGATTGGGATCGGTGTCTAAGGACCGACGTGTCTTTCAGAAGTGGCAGAACATATCCACAGTACATTGAGAGCTACGGCAGAAACCTAGGGCAATGCTGTGCTTCCACCCCCAACTAAACGGCCCCTCTGCCAGACCGAGCCAGTCCATGCCTTTCTCCCCAACCCCCCCCCCCCCCCTTTTCTCCCCCTGGCCTCTCCTCTTCTCAGGGCTGGGTGGGGAAAAAAAGCATGTATATCTTGCTTCTCCTGCTGCCCTTGAAATATAAAATTTCGTTTGTTCTTGTTGGCACATGACGTATGCCTTTTTTGCTGCCCTTGCTCCTCGCTGTAACTCCACCACCAGTGTGTCACCACCAGAACTGCAACGTCTCAAACCACAGCACGAGAACTCCCACCCCCCACAACACGTACCAACCCCAGGAGGGCAGAACGTGCCCACCAAACATGGAGAAGAACAGCGGAAGCCGAGAACAGCGTTTTTCCTCCACCCCCCTCGGTCGCAACAGTCCCTGCCTGCCCTCCACCGTCCCCATGTTTGTTCTCCCTTTCATAGCGCTTTTACTAATGCACAAGTTGCCGCCCTTGCCTCACGACATGACCCACCCACCAATACTGTACGCCCCCGGACTGCTAGATCGAGGAAAAAAAAAAAAAGCGGCATTCGACCCTTTCACATCGAAAAGTATGGTGAGAACTTCGAAGGTAAGAGTTTTTTCTATCTCTTCGCTTTAAAAAAAGTATGGCGTGATCACTTCACTTTAAGAAGTATGGCGTCTTTGCTTTAAAAAAGTATAGCGTGATCTTTGAAGATGAAAGAGTTCGACTAATAGAAATGTTTTTATCTTTGCTGCTGTTAAGAAAGAAATTGCCAGGTATTAGAATTTTCTTAAAATGTTTTTTGTCAGGTTGGTGTCCACATACGATTGCAGAGTATTGCTTTTTTGTTTCGTTTCTTTTTGTTGTCCTTTTGCCCTCCAACCTTCTGTATAAAAAAAATTCTTCTAGAATTTTTTTTCCCTTTTTTTTTGTTAAGATGGAACCTCTCTCCTTCTCCCCTCCCCACTTCTCTTTCTTTTTTTTTTTTTCCTCCACCAAGTAACCACAACTCTGGCGCACTATGCAAGTCTATGTTCTGGTACTCATGATCATTCCCTGGGGGACTTTTAGTGTTTTTGCCGTTGGATACAAAGCGTCAGGGTTTATTTAGGTTCTATTGCTTTGTGTCGTGACACAGTCACTCTGTGTATGCGGCCAAAAAGAGAATAGAAGGAAGAAGGAAAAGACAGCAGTAAGAAAGACGGAAAGAGAGAAGGAAAGACACAGCAAGATGGAGAGCAAAGGAGGAAACGAAAAAGAAGAAAAGACAGAAAGAAAGTAGGAATGAAACAACAAACAAAAACCGGATGCAGAGTATTGTTGCTAGCGTTGTTGACACATGTGTTGATGTGCTGAGAAGCTTTTCTGGAACTTGTTTTGCTGTTGAATCGTATGTCAATAAGCTAAAAGACCTTGTGTAGTATTCCTGTTGATGCTTTTGATGCGTGTGTTAATGAGCCAAGACATCCTATGTAAAATTATTGTTGGTGTTGTTGACATATGCAAACGAATCAAGACATTCTGTGTCATTCATGGTGATGTTCTTACACGTATTTTTAAAAGTTAAACATCATTCATGGTAATGTTCTTACACGTATTTTTAAAGTTAAACAAACACAGCATTATTGACAGTTATGTTGACGCCTGTATTACTGAAGTTAGATATGTACAGTTTTCATTCATGGTGATTTGACTCCTTTATATCTGAAGTTAGAACAAATACAGTATCACTGACGATTATGTTGACGCCTGTATCACTGAAGTTTAGACATGTACAGTATTATTCATCACTGAAGTTAGACGTACAATATTACTGATGGTGATGTTGACGCCTGTTATCACTGAAGTTAGACATGTACAATATTACTGATGGTGATGTTGACGCCTGTTATCACTGAAGTTTTAGACATGTACAGTGTTACTGATGGTGATGTTTGACGCCTGTTGTCACTGAAGTTTGACATGTACAATGTCATTCATGGTGATTTGACACTTGTTATTAAGGGAAGTTTGAACATGCACAGTATTACTGATGATGATATTGACGTCTGTGTGGATGTGTCACCCATGGAAGCATGCGTTGGTCATGTCCACAAGACAAGGTGCTGGTCATCCATGACCGGGTCCATGACTTCAAAGTCCTGGAGCTGGACCATCCCCGGCACCTGACCAGGGACACGGCCACGGCCGTCCACCTGATTCGCAGGGTCCGTGATGCCAACGACACGCGGCCCCCTGATGAAGGTGGGCTCAAGACCCTGGCATCAGCACTACTGGGTGAGTGGACTGGCTAGATGGGATTGTCGGGTGTGAGTGGACTGGCTGGACCTGATGGATATTCGTGGTGAGTGGACTGGCTGGCTGGAATTGTCAGGGTGAGTGGACTGGCTGGGTGGGATTGTCGGGGTGAGTGGACTGGTGGATAGGATTGTTGGGGTAAGTGGACTGGTTGGATAGGATTGTCGGGGTAAGTGGACTGGCTGGATGGAAATGTCAGGGTGAGTGGACTGGCTGCTGGTGGGATTGTCGGGGTGAGTGGACTGGTTGGATAGGATTGTCGGGGTAAGTGGACTGGCTGGATAGGATTGGCGGGGTGAGTGGACTGGTTGGATAGAATTGGCACACTATAAGCATTCAGCTTGTTTGCTGCTAACTTTGTATTGTGTAACTGTACGTACCTGTGATTAAGATTTGTTTAAACCAATTGCGGGTGAGTGGACTGGTTGGATAGGATTGGTGGGGTGAGTGGACTGGCTAGATAGGATTGTCAGGGTGAGTGGACTGGCTGGATGGAATTGTCGGGGTAAGTGGACTGGCTAGATAGGATTGTCGGGGTAAGTGGACTGGCTAGATAGGATGGTGGGGTGAGTGGACTGGTTGGATAGGATTGTCAGGGTGAGTGGACTGGTTGGATAGGATTGTCGGGGTAAGTGGACTGGCTAGATAGGATTGATTGGGGTAAGTGGACTGGTTGGGATGGGATTGTCGGGTAAGTGGACTGGTTGGATAGGATTTGTCGGGGTAAGTGGACTGGCTGGATGGGATTGTCAGGGTGAGTGGACTGGTTGGATAGGGATTGTCGGGTAAGTGGACTGGTTGGATAGGATTGTCGGGGTAAGTGGACTGGTTGGATAGGATTGTCTGGGTAAGTGGACTGGTTGGATAGGATTGTCGGGGTAAGTGGACTGGTTTGGATGGGATTGTCGGGTGAGTGGACTGGCTGGATAGGATTGTCAGGGGTGAGTGGACTGGCTAGATGGGATCGGTGGGGTAAGTGGACTGGCTGGATAGGATTGTCAGGGTAAGTGGACTGGCTGGATGGGATTGTCAGGGTGAGTGGACTGGCTGGATGGGGATTGGTGGGGTGAGTGGACTGGCTGGATAGGATTGTCGGGGTAAGTGGACTGGCTGGTGGATTGTCGGGTAAGTGGACTGGCTAGATGGGATTGGTGGAGTGAGTGGACTGGTTGGATAGGATTGTCGGGGTAAGTGGACTGGTTGGATAGGATTGTTGGGGTGAGTGGACTGGTTGGATAGGATTGTCGGGGTGAGTGGACTGGTGGGATAGGATTGTCGGGGTGAGTGGACTGGTGGGATAGGATTGTCAGGGTGAGTGGACTGGCTGGATGGAATTGTCAGGGTGAGTGGACTGGTGTTGGATAGGATTGTCAGGGTGAGTGGACTGGTTGGATAGGATTGTCGGGGTAAGTGGACTGGCTGGATA
>JADBJO010024408.1:10000-25207 GCA_016801955.1 Conus betulinus
TGGTTGAAACATTCCCCAGGCACACAGACCTGAGTTCAAGTCGTGTGTGTGATTTATCCCTGTCATAAGTGCCAAAATCTTCTTCACATCTGGAATTCTTCTCCATGTATGGAGTCGGACATTTACAATCTGATTCCTCTTATCAGATTACAGAGGGTAGTTGTTGATGAGCATAGCATTACCGTATTTCGTGTCATCTTCAGATATACATTTCTCAGCATAGCATTACCGTATTTGGTGTCATCTTCAGATATACATTTCTCCAATGAAGTCACATGTCACGTGTGTTTTAGAAATCCAAGAAAGGGAAATGAAAGATCATAGAAAGGAAAAATAAACGATCATAGAACGATTAAAAAATATCATGAAACTTTTTAAAGAAGGCTTGCTAGTACAAACTGCATTTTTTTTAAAGTAAACCATTACCATTGACAGCATTTGGCTAAATACAACTGGTGGGAACATTCGTGATACACCAAAAAACCATGATAAAAAAAAAAGTCCCAATCCAAGTCGCCGCCATTTTGTAATCTCGCCATACACGAAATCTATGAATGCCCTTTTGTCCTTTGTGACGCCAACGCTGGAGGACAAAAGCTATGGCACTCTTTTTTGTAAAATAATCATTTGATTGATTCTTAGAGCAAAACATGTCTTTGGGGATTAGTAGCACAGGATAAGACAACGATGATCCGTTTCCTTTCTTCTTTTTCTCCCGACAATCCTTTCTAATCCTTATCTTAGTGTTAATCCCAGATTACATGTAATTGTGTACATGTATGCCAGAGAGAGAGAGAGGGGGTAGTCAGTTAGAAGTTTAACGTCCATATTCATCCCAGATGTAATGCAGATAATCGTGCCAGGGAAGTAGGAGGGGAGGGGGTTAGTTAACGCAACACACAACTCGCTAGAACTCGCTTGACGACGATTTAAAGAAGATTAACAATACTGTAAACCGCCTTCGTCCAAACTCTAATGGGACTCTTGATTAGCTGATTCTAATCAGATCAACACACAAGTCACGTTGATTTGATGGCCCCTTCCGCTTCATTCATTGAAAACTGCTCATTGAGGAGGTGGTCTGTTCATTTTTTTTTTTTTATGTCACTCGTGAAACGTGGCTATATAAGCAGCGAGTGGAGTATCACTCGTCACAGTAGTCTCCAATCTCCAGTCGGCAACATACATCCCAGGTCTCCGTTTGTAAGTACTACCTGGATTTCGATCAATCGTGTACTGTCTACTGTGTTATTTTCATATAGGTTCTCTCTGGTTGTAGTAATGTTAGGGATGTTTGGAATCACAACAAAGATCCGCCTTAGTGTTATGTTTCTGTTTTAAACAGCACAAGTTTTTCTCTCTGGTTCTTTTATTTATTAAAAAAAAAAAAATTTCCCCGTGTATTCGCATGCTCGAGTTTGAAAATATCTTAAAATGCGTTGGTAGTGTTCAACCATTACCTTACTATGTGGTGAGTTCTGATTTTAATTCAGGAAAATTTCGGGAGAGAAAAAAAGCGCTTCCTGTCAGACACAAAGTCAGCCGATGTCCAATAATTTGACCGTTTGACCCGTGATCTATTCTCAGTCATTAGTGCCAAAGTCTGGAGTTATTTCCCATGAGAATGATGACAGTTGGCTGAGGTCTTCATTCACATGTCAAAACTATGCAACAGCTGTTGACTGGATGCTGTATTTAGTGTCATCCACTGACCTACATTTCTCTGATAAAAAACACATGTTTACATGTGTCTTGACCCCTGAAATAGGAAGAAAGGGATTTGAAATGTAACGAAATTTTTTTTTGAAGGTTTACAGTATCAATTAATTAATTTACAGTAACAATTTTCCCATTGACAACACACAACCGGTTAAAAATTTCTAATACACCTTAAAATCAGGTCGAAGCCACATGTGATTTATTTCTTGTTCAGTGCCAGAATCTTCATATCTAGAATTATTTCCCGTCGGTATTGGTGTTGGTGCCTAGCCACTGTGTTTTTGGAACTTTTCTGCCGTTGATATTCATGTGAGAAATCATTTTATCAGTTTGATTGATCTGAAGCGTTGGTGTCCACTGCTTTCCTTCTCACGGTTATATGACAGGGTCAAGATATTCCACAGTGTAAAGACTCCAAAGCAACTGCAGCTCGGAAGGTCTATTGTCCGGGCTGTAAGCATGGCAGATGACCACGTTCACGTCCTGGCGCGTGCAGCTGATACAACTAAAGCCTCTGTCCCACTGGGCGAGTCGGTCAGTCAAGTGTCAGAAAACGATTTTGTTCTTGAACGTTCTTCCTGCGCTTCGCTAATTTTAGGCCACACCAACCAGGTTGGCAGCAAAGCATTATGCTAGTTGGCTGGTCACGTGACTGCAATGGAGGACTGCTTCCTCATGGTGATTCGCCCTATCTTGTTTCTCCAGTTTATGCTGAAGCATTCTGACCTCGTTGTTTGAGGGAAGAATAAGGGACTGTACGTGAAATTCTTTGACACAGAGCCGAAAATAGAAAACGAACTGCCGATCTCTGTGAAGAAAAGAAACAAGCCTGCAAACAACCCCAATCCCCCGGAAAAAAAGGGAAAAAAAAATCACATCCAAGGAGATGCTTGGCTGTGGAGGGCACAATCTTGACTTTTGGACTGACTGGCTGATTAGCTTCGCTGAGCGACTATCTTGCCTGAGAAGATGTGCAAGTTCATTTCCTCAAACTTCGGTATTCACTCTTGCACTCTCCTTTCTGCGTGGCCACAATAATTATTGTCAACTGTGAAGAAACGAGTGCAGTTGAATGAAAGACTCGCTACGTGTGACCTTGGCTTTAAGGTGGGCAGTGGGCTATAGACAATAAAACTCATGCTGTCGTTTGGTGTGACGTAGGCTTTAACAGGTGCAGTGGAACATAGACAATCAACTAATGTCGTCCACCCACGCTCTTTGAAGTAATCTTCATCTAAATACTGTCTTGATCGTTTGCGAACAGCTTTTCCTCCCTTGGGCAATTCAGCAAGTTTGTCTATTGATGATAATAAATCGTGGATTCTAGCTCTTAACCCTTTTATTCTCAGTTTAAGATTCTTTCCAATAATCTCTGTCAATCTCTCTCTCTCTCTCTCTCTCTCTCCTCTCTCTCTCTCTCTCTCTCTCTCTCTCTCTCTCTCTCCTTTTTTCTCTCTCTCACTCACTCTCTCTCCTATGCTTCAGATGCATCTGGATTTACTAAACAAATGTAGATAACCACTTGAAATTTATTTGATCTGCATAGACCACATCACAACCAGCATTTGCATTGTGTGTGTGTGTATGTGTGTGTGTGTGTGTGTGTGTGTTTGTGTGTGTGTGTGTGTGTGTGTGTGTGTATTTGCGCGCGCACACATGCGTTTTTGAATATTAGCATTGCATTACAGACTTCGCAAATATCTCGTGCTGAAATTTTCCATTTAATGTGATCTAATGCTGAAATTTTCCACCTAATGTGATTAATGCTGAAATTTTCGACCTAATGTAATGTCATGATTTGCCCAGCGGCTTTCCTTTAGTGATGAAATGTGTTTTTTCATTGTACCTGACTCAGACATGAAAGGCATAAAAGACGTTTTCAGATCAGTCTTTTCAGTGGAATAAAGAAGCTTACATTTCTGTGTATTTTTCACTTTGATTTTGAATGCGCACATAATTTTGTCTCTATAACATGCTTTTAACTTGTGATATGACCCCCGAAGTCAGCTGGGCTATAAATAGCATGGACTGAATGGACTGGGGGGTCTAAGGACTGTCGTGTCTTTCAGAGGTGGCAGAACATAGCAGACATGGAGAGCAGCCAGGGACGAGGTTTTGTCTCCACCCCCACCTCCATCATCGCCCCCATCACCCCCCATCACCCCCACCCCTGGCCCCTCTGCCCACACCAGTCCCTGCCTGCCTTCCTCGAGCCCACTTTTCTCCCTCTGTTCCCTCTTCCTCCTCTTCTTTGGGGCGCCTGACATACGCTCAGGTTGCCGCCAAATCCATCACCACCACCCCCCGCGCACAAACTCCATGAAATCCAGCACCACCTCCATCTCCCCCAAACCCAACACCTCCTCCATCTCCTCCAAATCCAACACCTCCTCCATCTCCCCCATATCCAACATCTCCTCCATCTCTTCCAAATCCAACACCTCCATCTCCCCCAAATCCAACACCTCCTCCATCTCCCCCAAATCCAACACCTCCTCCATCTCCCCCAAAACCAACACCTCCTCCATCTCCCCCAAATCCAACACCTCCTACATCTCCCCCAAAACCAACACCTCCATCTCCCCCCAAACCAACACCTCCTCCATCTCCCCCAAATCCAACATCTCCTCCAATTCCCCCAAATCCAACACCTCCATCTCCCCCAAACCCAACACCTCCTCCATCATCTCCCACAAATCAAGCACCTCCTCTTTCTCCCCCAAACCAAACACCTCCTCCAATTCCCCCAAAACCCAAAAACCTCCTCCATCTCCCACAAGTCAAACACCTCCATCTCCCCCAAATCCAGCTCCTCCTTCATCTCCCCCAAATCCAGCACCTCCTCCTTCATCTCTCCCAAATCCAGCACCTCCTCCTTCATCTCCCCAAATCCAGCACCTCCTCCTCCATCACCCCCAAAACCAACACCTCCTCCATCACCCCAAACCCCAACACCTCCACCATCTCCCCTAAAACCAACACCTCCACCATGTCCCCCAAACCCAACACTTCCTCCATCATCTCCCACAAATCCAACACCTCCACCATCACCCCCAAAACCAACACCTCCTCCATCACCCCCAAAACCAACACCTCCACCATCACCCCCAAAACCAACACCTCCACCATCACCCCCAAAACCAACACCTCCACCATCACCTCCAAAACCAACACCTCCTCCATCTCCCCCCAAAACCAACACCTCCACCATCACCCCCAAACCCCCAACCTCCATCTCCCCCAAATCCAACACCTCCACCATCACCCCCAAAACTAGCACCTCCTCCATCACCCAAAAAAACCAACACCTCCACCATCACCCCCCAAACCCAACACCTCCTCCATCTCACCCAAACCCAACACCTCCTCCATCTCGCCCAAACCCAACACCTCCTCCATCACCCCAAACCCAACACCTCCATCTTCCCCAAATCCAACACCTCCACCATCACCCCCGAAACCCAACACCTCCTCCATCTCCCCCAAAACCAACACCTCCTCCATCTCCCCCAAAACCAACACCTCCCCCATCACCCCCGAATCCAACACCTCCATCTCCCACAAAACCAACACCTCCTCCATCTCCCACAAAACCAACACCTCCATCTCCCCCCAAACCACCTCCCTCCCCCCAAACCAACACCTCCTCCCCAAAAAAACAACACCTCCTCCATCTCCTCCAAGACCAACACTCCTCCATCTCCCCCAAAACCAACACCTCCTCCATCTCCCCTGAACCCAACACCTCCTCCACCTCCCCCAAACCCAGCACCCCCTATCTACTCCAAACCCAACACCTCCCCCATCGCCTCCAACGGTCAGATCCCTACCCCTGTTTCCAAGACACCGGATAGTCGACCCCCCAGGCCCATTTTCGCGCGCCCCCGCCAACCTGACCGCCCCCACTCTTGTCCCAGTCACGTCCACGACCATCCTCAGCAATCGTCGCCCCACTGACGGCACTAGCAGCAGCACCAACGCCACCAGCGCCAGCGCCAGCAGCACCCCTCCCTCCTCCACCCCTCTAGAGGCGCCATGACCTATGCCGCTATAGCCACCCCCAAGCTGCGCAGCCAAACTCGACCAGTGAACGCAGAGTGCCACCCTCAGGTAGGGAGCGGGGTGTGTGCATAGCATGTGGGGCTGTCCTGTGGGTTTCATGCTCCCATCCCTGTCTGCCTGAGCTTGTATCTCTTCACATCCACCTTTATGTGTCGGTGTCTGTCTGTGTCTGTCTGTCTGTCTCTCTGTGCACTCTCTCTCACTGTATTCTCTCTCTCTCTCTCTCTCTCTCTCTCTCTCTCTCTCTCTCTCTCTCCACGTGTGTGTGTGCGCGCGTGGATACACGTACTCACATGTTTGTGGTACGTCTTTACGTCACACACTCAAGCAGAAACCGACTCCCATAATTCACTGCTTTTTTAGCTTTTTTCTTGAAAATAAATCAACCTTGTGTGTAACATGGCTATATAACTTGCAAAGGGCCGCAACTTTCCGACAGCATGTGTCGACAGGAAGACAACAGTGACTTGCTTGCTTATGTGTCTTTCTATGCCTGTGGCGCTGCTTTACTTGGAATTCTAATGATGACCTGGCTTCTCTACTGGAATTCTGATCATGGTTCACTGGCTTGATTTGGTGTCAAAGAGGTGTGATGGCAGACGGAAACTGAAACAAGAGCAAAATAAGAGTTACTGACCGCCAAACGAAGGAACGAACAAATCATAGAACAAGCACACTTATTGGGCCTTTTTTTTTTAGCCAGGGCAAATAACATTCGAAAAAAACGAAAGACGATACGTGACTGAGTGTGCCGCCTGTAGGAACCGTGATAATGAATATGCTGCCATATTAAGACATGAGGATGTGTGCTGCTTTATTGCATAATGACAGTATGCGGTTTAATTTTGATGATGAGTGTGCTGCCCATACAAATTGTGATGATTAATTTCCACTTCACTGGAATCTTGACTGAAAGTGCTCTTTTGCGATTTAATCTGTTTCGATTCATTTTGTTGTCGTTATTGTTGTCCTCTGTGTGTGATTTTACACCTGATGATGACTGTTCTAATGTACTAGAATTCTGATTACAACTGTACTACTCTCCAAGAATTATGATGATGTGTTGGTACGTCTTAAATGACCCTTGACTTTGACGTTGATTAACATGACAACAGCAGTGTGCTCAACGACAGTCCACCAAGAGCTCCCTGGGTAAGCGTAGACACCTGCAGTGAGAGTCAGAAACCTGTCATTTATACGACCCCTGTACAGATTGCCTCTAAAATTTTCAACACCTGTGTTAAAGCAGAATATAAATGTTTTACAACACTTGCAGTTTACACTTGTTATCATGTGCAACATATAGTCATGTGCAAGACCTGCGCATATGTCGAAGATCTAAGGCTGTGTATATTTTACCTGTAACTGTGAACAAAAGTTATGTGTAGCGTCTGTACTTATTGCCAAGATCTACAGGTACATTTAAGGCATACATTTGTGAACTACAGGTATGCACATCATGGGTAATTTAAGCTTCAGGAATATGTGTGTGTGTGTGTGTGTGTGTGTGTGTGTGTGTGTGTGTGTGTGTGTGTGTGTGTGTGTGTGCACGTGTTGTACACTTTATGACGTCCTTAACCAAAAAACGGAGGAGAGAAGGAAATGGTAGAAAAACGGGAGGAGAGAAAGAGAGAGGGAAAGGGGTTGGAAGGGGTGGGGGAAATGATGGTGGAATGGTGCAGAGAACAAGAGCAAGACAAAGTTGAGAATACGAACAAGACTGGTTGAATGCTGACGCATTCTGTCTATTCACTCTACAGAGTATATGTAGAGGAGCTAGGGCGAGATGGAGGGGAGTGGATGGAACTAAAAAAAAACCCATCAAAACATGAACAATATCTTATGCAAGCAGTAACAGGACTGGTGTGCATGTTGTGTCCACAGCTGAAGGACTGGTGTCCATGGTCTGTCCTCAAAGCTCAAGGACTGGTGTCCATGGTCTATCCAGTGCTGAAGGACTGGTGTCCATGTTCTGTCCAGTGCTGAAGGTGCTGAAGGACTGGAGTCCATGTTCTGTCCAGTGCTGAAGGTGCTGAAGGACTGGTGTCCATTGTCTGTGTCCAGTGCTGAAGGTGCTGAAGGACTGGAGTCCATGTTCTGTCCAGTGCTGAAGGACTGGTGTCCATGGTCTGTCCACGGAAGGACTGGTGTCCATGTTTTGTTCACTGAAGGACTGGTGTCCATGTTTTGTTCACTGAAGGACTGGTGTCCATGTTTTGCTCACTGAAGGACTGGTGTCCATGTTTTGTTCGATGAAGGACTGGTGTCCATGTTTTGTTCACTGAAGGACTGGTGTCCATGTTTTGTTCACTGAAGGACTGGCGTCCATGTTTTGTTCGATGAAGGACTGGTGTCCATGTTTTGTTCACTGAAGGACTGGCGTCCATGTTTTGTTCACTGAAGGACTGGCGTCCATGTTTTGTTCACTGAAGGACTGGCGTCCATGTTTTGTTCACTGAAGGACTGGCGTCCATGTTTTGTTCACTGAAGGACTGGTGTCCATGTTGTGTCCACTGAAGGACTGGTGTCCCTGTTGTGTCCACTGAAGGACCGGTGTCCTGTTCTGTCCAGTGCTGAAGGACTGGTGTCCATGTTTTGTTCACTGAAGGACTGGTGTCCATGTTTTGTTCACTGAAGGACTGGTGTCCATGTTGTGTCCACTGAAGGACTGGTGTCCTGTTGTGTCCACTGAAGGACCGGTGTCCCTGTTCTGTCCAGTGCTGAAGGACTGGTGTCCATGTTTTGTTCACTGAAGGACTGGTGTCCATGTTTTGTTCACTGATGGATGGGCGTCCATGTTTTGTTCACTGAAGGACTGGTGTCCGTGTTCTGTCCACTGACACAGACCCAGGAGTGTGCTGCCAGGTGCTCCTCGTGCAGTGCTGAAGCTCTGATGCCGAAGGTCGCCGGTCTGGGAAGTGTACGTCGCCCTGGACTGTGAGATGTACTACACTGACAGAGGCATCTCACTCGGTAAGTGCTGTATCTGATGGTTCCTGCAGCATGCATCTTATTTAAAGAGTATCGAGTACTCTAAACCCATGGATTGTGATATATGCCTCACTGACAAAGGCATCAAACTCGTTAAAGTGGTGATGTATCATTTATTTCTGCTGTAGAAATTTTGTATTAAAGAGTATCGAGTACTCTATGTCCATGGATTGAGATATGTGCCTCACTGACAAAGGCATCAAACTCGGCAAAATGGTGATATATCATTTATTTTCTGCCGTAGAAATTTTGTATTAAAGAGTATCGAGTACTCTATGTCCATGGATTGTGATATATACCTCAATGACAAAGATATCAAACTCGGCAAAATTGTAATGTATCATTTTTCTGCAGTAGAAATTTTGTATTAAAAAGTATCAAGTACTCTTTGTCCATGTGTGATGTGTACCTCGCAGACAAAAGGCATCAAACTCGGAAAAGCAGCACCAAGTAGTGACAGTATCTTTTGTTTTATGTAGTAGACATCTTGTTTAAAGAGTATAGAGTATTACTGTCCACGGGAGTGTCAGATATACGTCACTGAAAAAGTCATCAAAGTCGGTATTGTTGTGAACAGACATCTTACTTAAAGAATACACGGAGTCTTCCTAAATAAATAGTTATCAAAAATTTGAAGTTATTGTCCCTACAGAGTGGAAACGTTGATGTCTACGTCTGCTTGCTACGTCATAACAGTAACATGACCACTATTGTGCAGGCCGTGTCACAGTAGTTGACCACACAGGATACATCCTGTGTGACGTATTCGTTCGCCCGAAGGCGGGGTGAAAGAATCGTCAACTACTGCACCGAAAAGAGCGGCATCCGACCCATTCACATCGAAAAGTACGGCAAGAACTTTGACGATGTGAGGACTTTTGTCGCTCGGCTGATAAAGGTAAGAACGCGTGAATTGTTGTGTGATTCTCACTGATATTGTGATTGACCTTCACAAGGCTCATGATAGAGGTTTTCTTTTATGATGTTAGAATGTTTTTGTCAGGTTGATGTGCGCACATGATTGCAAAGTAATGGTATGTTTTTGTTGTTTGTTTTTGTTATTGTCCCCCACCTTCTATTTTCCCAACAAATTCAACATTTTTTTTTCCTTTTTTTTTCTAAGGTGGGGTCTCTATCTTCTTTTTTTCCCCTGACCTTTCTTTTTTTATTTCTTTTCTCCACCAAGTAACCGCAACTCTCGCGTACCGTGCAAGTCTGTCTGTTCTATTACTAATGGACACTCCCTGGAGGACTTGATACGGCGTTTGATACGAAGCTTCAGGATTTATTCAGGTTCTGTTGTTTGGTGTCGTGATACATTCACTTTGTGTATGTGTGAAAGAAAAAAAGAGAAGGAAGAAGGAAAAGACAGAAAGAAAGGGGATGAAAGACAGACAGACAGCAAGATGGAGTGTAAAGGTGGAAAGAAAGAAAGAAAAGAAGGCAGAAAGAAAGTAGGAATGAAAAATACACACGGATGCCGAGTATTGTTGATAGTGCTTGTTGACACATGTGCTGATGTGCTGAGACCTTTGCTGATGAATTGTGTGTTAAGCTAACAGATCTTCTGTAGTGTAACAGTTGATGTTGTTAACACATGTGTGTTAGTGAGCCCAGGCATCCTATGTAGAATGAGTGTTGGCGTTGCTGACAGGTGTAAACGAGCACAGGTATCCTGTGTAGTATTATTAGTCGGTGTCGTCGACAAATGTGGTAATGAGCTGAGACATTCTGTGTAATATCGTTGTTGGTGTTTATGACACCTGTGATGATTTTATACATGTATGGTGTTGTTAACAGGTGAATTGCATATCACAGAGATGTACGCTGTTATTGACAGTGATATTGACAAATGTATACTGAAGTCAGACATGTACAGTACCATTGATGGTAATGTTCATACCTGTATTTCTGAAGTCAGACATGCACAGTATTATTCATGGTGATGTTAACACTTCTATTATTGAAGTTAGACGTGTACAGTATTAGTGATGATGATAATAACACCTGTTTTACTGAAGTCAGACATGTACAGTATAACTGATGGTGATGTTGACGCCTGTTATTACTGAATTTAGACAGATACAGTATCATTCATGGTGATTTGACACTTGTTAATACTGAAGTTAAAAACATGCACAGTATTACTGATGATGATGTTGACGTCTGTGTGGATGTGTCACCCATGGAAGCATGCCTTGGTCAATGCCCACAGAACAAGGTGCTGGTCATCCATGACCGGGTCCATGACTTCAAAGTCCTGGAGCTGGACCATCCCCGGTACCTGACCAGGGACACGGCCACGGCCGTCCACCTGATTCGCAGGGTCCGTGATGACAACGACACGCGGCCCCTGATGAAGGTGGGCCTCAAGACCCTGGCATCAGCACTACTGGGTGAGTGGACTGGCTAGATGGGATTGTCGGGGTGAGTGGACTGGTTGGATAGAATTGTCAGGGTGAGTTGAGTGGCTGGATAGGATTGTCGGGGTTAGTGGACTGGCTAGATGGGATTGTCGGGGTGAGTGGACTGGCTGGATAGGATGTCGGGGTGAGTGGACTGGCTGGATAGGATTGTCAGGGTGAGTGGACTGGTTGGATAGGAATGTCAGGGTAAGTGGACTGGTTGGATAGGATTGTCAGGGTGAGTGGACTGGCTAGATGGAATTGTCAGGGTGAGTGGACTGGCTGGATAGGATTGTCGAGGTGAGTGGACTGGTTGGATAGGATTGTCAGGGTGAGTGGACTGGCTAGATGGGATTGTCGGGGGTAAGTGGACTGGCTGGATAGGATTGTCAGGGTAAGTGGACTGGCTAGATGGGATTGTCGGGGTGAGTGGACTGGTTGGATAGGATTGTCAGGGTGAGTGGACTGGCTGGATAGGATTGTCGGGGTGAGTGGACTGGCTGGATGGGATTGTCGGGGTGAGTGGACTAGCTGGATGGGATTGTCGGGGTGAGTGGACTGGTTGGATAGGATTGTTGGGGGTGAGTGGACTGGCTGATGGGATTGTCGGGGTGAGTGGACTGGCTGGATAGGATTGTCAGGGTGAGTGGACTGGCTGGATAGGATTGTCGGGGTGAGTGGACTGGTTGGATAGGATTGTCAGGATGAGTGGACTGGTGGGATGGGATTGTCAGGATGAGTGGACTGGTTGGATAGGATTGTCAGGATGAGTGGACTGGTGGGATGGGATTGTCAGGATGAGTGGACTGGTTGGATAGGATTGTCAGGATGAGTGGACTGGTGGGATGGGATTGTCAGGGTGAGTGGACTGGTGGGATGGGATTGTCGGGGTCAGACACACAGCTGTGAACTTTGCTGGAGTGGGGTACAGTTCGTAGGGTTGATAGGGTAAGGCACAGTATGTGATTTTGTTTGGGGTGATAGGGTAAGGCACAGTATGTGATTTTGTTGGGGTGAGACACAGCATGTGATTTTGTTGGGGTGAGACACAGTATGTGATTTTGTTGGAGTGAGACACAGTATGTGATTTTGTTGGGGGTAAGGCACAGTATGTGATTTTGTTGGAGCGAGGCACAATATGTGATTTTGTTGGAGTGAGACACAGTATGTGATTTTGTTGGGGGTAAGGCACAGTATGTGATTTTGTTGGAGTGAGACGCAGCATGTGATTTTTTGTCTGAGGTACTATCTGTACGATAATTGTACCATGCTGCATTACATTGTGTAGCGCTACATGGTGTATTGTATCATATGGCATGGCTGGCTGTGTTATATATATTACCGTCGTAACACAATGTCTGTATTGTGGACTCTCTTCATGAACTCAGAATGTCTCAATCCCAGGCAGGTCAGCGTGCCATACTCTCTGATTCGCCAAGCATCTTTCCCAAGCAGCACAGAGTGCGCTGTTCATTGACTCACCATGTCGCTTTCCCCAGGTCGCAGCATTCAGGAGGGGGAAAACTGCTCTCTGGTGGACGCCCGGGTCACCATGGCCGTGTACCGCCAGGTCCACCAGGACTGGAGGGTGGGACCCGAGCATGAGCTGCCGCCCTCTCGGCCCAGAGCCAACCACAGTCACGGCAGCAGCAGGAACAAGAAGTGGCAGCAAAGTAAAAACAACCTCAGGCTACTTCAGCTTTCTGCTGTGGGAAGTTGGCGAGGCGAGACTGCCGTCGACTATTACGGCAGTGAGTGTTTTTCGATACTGTGTACGTTTAATTTGCAAACAAGGACAAAGAGGAGACAGACACCGATAATGTAACTGGAACATATTGTCTTTAAGAATGAAAGTGAGAAAACCCTATCTATCCCCTGACTTCCAGGACAACCTGTCAAGTTAGGATGTATTTTTGCAGTTTCTGTCTATATTCTAAAGCAACACTGTCACATGTGCTCAGCGAACAGAGCGCATAAATGTTAAAGAAATCCCCCCCCCCCCCTCCCCAAATATGTGCGTGACAACCAAGTAGCTGGTGAGACAACTTCTGAAAAAAATCGTAACAGAAAATAATCTTTGGAAATAAGTTTTTGAAGAAATAAAACCAAGCTACTGAAGCAAAAAGTGGTTGGATTAAAACGATAGGCCCCACGAAAAGAAACTGAAATCATTTTATTCTAAATTGCCTCCCTTTAGAAGTCTACGTTGGGTGTACTGCACTGCTATCCAGGAAGCTGTTTCCAGACTCTGACCTTGGTGAAGAAGACAATGACCTTGGTGAAGAAGACAATGACCTTGGTGAAGAAGACAATGACCTTTGGAAGCGGCCAGCTCAGTGCTAACCCATACTGACCACAGAAGAAGAGGATGAGGAGGGAGAACTGTTGAGGGAAAACGTTTCACTCCTGTGGAAAGTTTTCTACGAAAATAGGAAAAATTTATAAGCGTATGTATTAACATACACACCAATTACTCCTCTGATAAAAGAAACGCCTTGAGTAATTACTATTTTTTCCTCATTCGGAACCCACGTGGTTATGAATATGTGACTACGTTTCATGTACATACCTTAGTGACTCAACAAGATATTGTAGAATTTTTTATCGTGTTATATGTTCATACCTTAGCGACTCAGTAGTATATTTGTGGGATTTCTATTGTGTTCCAGATACATACCCAAATGACTCGATAGTATCCTATGGATTTTTCCCTTCAGATGAATTCACAATATAGGTGAGCTGGGCGTCTGGTGGACTTCAAACACTCCCAACACTGCCCCCTGTAGCTGTGGGCTGAGAAACTCCCCTTTTGACGTCATGGTGGAATCCTTGTGTGACTCCGTGGATGACTATGGATGACGTCACTTTGACTGGGGTCAGAGGGTCTCCGTGGTGATGAGGCAGGTGAGGATCATTATCGTCCAGTGAATGGAGTGCATTGCCAAGCCGACCACGGAGGTCCTATCCAGTCTGCCGTTGATGGCTGCCTGTGTGCATTGTGTAGCATGGGTTGTAGCATACATTATAATGTATTACAGTATGTATTGTGTAACATTTATTTACAAAATACTGTTTTTTTTTATTTACTAAATGGGATTTATTATCAAAACCCACAATACTGTAGAGAGTGCTCTGGATGTCATTCGGAATCTATACATTCTATTTGAAAGACCTGCAGGCTTTATCAACAAAATACACCTTAGATTATTTTTTAAATTGATGAAATTAAACTAAATGTATCAACAAAACTTGCATTCCATGTCACATCAATTTTGGACATCATTGACAAACATGCGCGTAGCGTCAGAAGATTTATTTACAACATGCTCGTTTCATTTCAGAGGAATCTAGGAGTCGATCACAAAATGCACAGATCACGAGTACCATGGGGATTATTGAAAAAATAGTGCATTAAACTTGACAGCAATTGAACATGACCGTTCCAGTCAAAGGCAGTATAGCATTTATTGACAAATACACATTCTGCTTCATAGTGACTTGGCATTTATTGACAAATACACATTCTGCTTCATAGTGACTTGGCATTTATTGACAAATACACATTCTGGTTCATAGTGACTTGGCAATTATTGACAAATACACATTCTGCTTCATAGTGACTTGGCATTTATTGACAAATGCACATTCTGCTTCATAGTGACTTGGCATTTATTGACAAATACACATTCTGCTTCATAGTGACTTGGCATTTATTGACAAATGCACATTCTGCTTCATAGTGACTTGGCATTTATTGACAAATACACATTCTGCTTCATAGTGACATGGGCATTTATTGACAAATGCACATTCTGCTTCATAGTGACTTGGCATTTATTGACAAATGCACATTCTGCTTCATAGTGACTTGGCATTTATTGACAAATGCACATTCTGCTTCATAGTGACTTGGCATTTGACAAATGCACATTCTGCTTCATAGTGACTTGGCATTTATTGACAAATGCACATTCTGCTTCATAGTGACTTGGCATTTATTGACAAATGCACATTCCGCTTCATAGTAACA
>JADBJO010024409.1:0-7500 GCA_016801955.1 Conus betulinus
GAGTGCAGTGATTAGGTTTCCAATATTGTGAGGTCCTCAACATAATAGGTGCCCGGACATGTTCTCTCCTGTCGGATGGAGGGTGGGATATCTCTGTTGTCGTCTGTTGTCCATTTCTGTATGCCTCTGTCTATAAGTCTGTCTGTTGTCTACCTATTTGTCTGCTGTCAGTCTTTCTGTCTTTCAGTCTACTGCCTTTCTGTCGCTTGTCTCTGTACCGTTAGGTACTGTCTGATCGGATCTCTGTCTGTCTGTCCTGCCATCTGTATGGCTGTCTGTCCTTTCTGTCTGTCTTTGTCTTGTTGCTGAAGAACAGGAGCAGGCTGTGCGGGCGCGCGGCGCGCGCGCGGGGTGCATTTATGCATGTACACCCCAGCCACACACCCACCCCACACACCACAACACACGACACACCACACCACGTATGTAGCCGTGTGTGTGTGTGTGTGTGTGTGTGTGTTGTGTGTGGGTTGTGTGTGTTGTGGCGGTGTGTGTGTGTGTAACATTTCGGAGTGCGGAATTGATGACGTTGACGGTGTTTATCACTGACTCAGACTCTGTCCTTTAACAAGGGGTTATGGGTATGGGCTTTCGCCGGCAACTTTCTGCGTTGTTTGTTTTTTCAAGGGGAACATTGGCGTGCGTGCGTGGTTGTATGCATTGCGGCATGCATGTGTTGTGTGTGTGTGTGGTGTGTGGTGTGTGTGTGTGTGTGTGTGGGTGTGTGTGTGTGTGTGTGTGTGTGTGTTGGTGTCTGTATATGTATCTGTGTGTTGTTGTGCGCGCAGTGGTGTGGTGTTTGTGGTGTTGTGTGTGTTGTGTGGTGTGTGTGTGTGTGTGTGTGAGCGCGCGGGTGTGTGTGGGTGTTGTGCGAGTGATGCGTGCGTGTTATGTGGTGGTCTATTTGTTGTATGTATCTGTGTGTGTGTATGTGTGGTCGTGTGTGTGTGTGTGTGTGTGTGGTGTGTGTGTGTTGTGTGTGTGTACATGCGAATCAGTGCCTTGGTTATCTTGGGAGCAATATCTCAAGACCCATCAGACTCCCTTGTTTATATCATAATTTTGTTAACATAAGAGAGAGAGGAGAGAGAGAGAGAGAGAGAAGAGAGAGAGAGAGAGCAGAGAGAGACTGAGAGACGAGAGAGAGAGGAGAAACTTTAAAAAAAATTTGTTATTTCCTTATTTGCGTCAAAGGTCTTAGGATAAGGCCAGTGTGATTTGAGCTAACCACGTTTGTGTGTGTGTCGTGTGTGTGTGTGTGTGGTGTGTTTGTGTGGATGTGTGTGTGGTGTGTGTGTGTGTGTGCAGCGTGGTGTGCGTGCGGGCGTGCGTTGCGTGAGTGGTGTGTGTGTGTGCGTGATGTGCGTGTGTTGTGTGTGTGCCTGCTCACCTGCGTGCGTGCGTGCTTGTGTGGTTCATGCAGATGAGGCGCTGATACGACAACAATCGTGCATCTTATAACAGGGCTTCAGTTGCGCTCTAAATCTGCACAGCTACAGTGGGATTCGGAAGGCCCTCGTATCTCCCAAATAATTCTCGCACTCCAAAGGCCCTCAAAGATCCACCGATTGTTCGGGGATATTCCGGTTCCACTTTTTGTTCAACCCGTATGCATCAGTGGATGAGCATCCCAGGTGAACCAGAGTAGACCCCTTTGTAAACTGTTTTGGGTCTCAGACCCTGAAGAAACACGTGGTTATACATATTGTGCTTTTGCCACAACAACTTCCCCGAACCTCCGCCCCCCCCCCCCCCCCCCCCCCAGCCCCCCCCCCCCCCCCTCCCCCTCCCCCAAAAGCCACCCCCCCCCCCCCCTCCCAACCCCCCCCCTCCCTCCTCCCGCAGCTTCCTTCAGAAATTTGGGGTAGACCCAAAGTTTCTGTTGTCTCACCTTGGAATGGCGCATTTTCGCGTATTCGGAAAAAAAAAAAAAAGGAAATGCTGATAGTGATCTTTGAGATATGGTGTGAGATTTTCACCGAGTCCTGGCATTCC
Organism: Conus betulinus; assembly: GCA_016801955.1. Lineage (NCBI taxonomy): Eukaryota > Metazoa > Mollusca > Gastropoda > Neogastropoda > Conidae > Conus > Conus betulinus. The sequence continues at coordinate 1,996 of JADBJO010024409.1, forward strand.
AACTGTATTTTTTTTTTAAACACCAGAGATACGCTTTGATCCTTTTTTTTTTTTTTTTTTGATTACTGCAAGGATGCTGGTTACTACTGTACACCCTCTTTTCTTTAGGTTTTATTTCTTTCCTTTTTTTTCTTTCTTTCTTCCCTTTCTTTTCTTTCCTTCCTTCCTTCTTCTCTCTTTTCTTTTTCGGTACTGTCTTTCTTCTGTCTGTTCTTTCTTCTTTCCCTCAGTGTCTTTTCTTTGTTTTCTTTCTTTCTTTGTTTCTTTCTTTCTTTCATGTTTCTTCTTCTTTCTAAACCGAGGCCTGTTTTCAGTTTTTCTATCCTTCTAAAGAATATTTTGTTCAGTATGGTAATCTGAAAAGAAGTTTGTTTCTTCAGGTTGCATCTGGACAGTTGTATTGTTTCTACCTCGGAAGTTGTGTTTGTTGTATAGGTTCTACATCTGACAGTTGTTGTTGTTGTTAGGTTCACATCGGACAGTTGTTGTTTGGTGTTAGTTATACATCTGACAGTTTTTTGTTGTTACGGTTTACATCGACAGTTGTTGTTTTGTTGTCAGGTTTTACATCGGACAGTGGTTGTTTGTGGTCAGGGTTTACATCTGACAGTTGTTGTTTTGTTTGTTAGGGTTCTACATCTGACAGTGTTGGCTGTTGTAGTTCTACATCTGTACATTGTTGTGTTGTTGTTAGGCTTAAATCTGACAGTTTGGTGTTAGGTTCTAAACTTGACAGTTGTTGTTAGGTTCTAAATCTGACAGTTCGTTGTTAGGTTCTAATACATCTGACAGTTGTGTTATGTCAGTTTTAAATCTGACAGTTGTTGTTAAGTTCTAAATCTGACAGGTGTTGTTAGGTTCTAAATCTGACAGTTGTTTTTGTTAGTCTTTCTTGCTGAAAGGTTACAGTTCCAGAATTTTCACCACATAAATCTGACAGTTGTTGTTAGGTTCTAAATCTGACAGTCGTTGTTAGGTTCTAAATCTGACAGTCGGTGTTCGGTTCTAAATCTGACAGTGTTGTTAGGTTCTAATCTGACAGTTGTTTTGTTGTCTTTCTTCTGAAAGGTTACAGTTCCAGAATTTTCACACCACATAAAACTGACAGTTTTTGTTAGGTTCTAAATCTGACAGTTGCTGTTAGGTTCTAAATCTGACAGTTGTTTTGTTGTCCTTCCTGGTGAAAGGTTAGTTTCCAAATTTTCACCACATAAATCTGACAGTTGTTGTTAGGGTCTAAATCTGACAGTTGTTGTTAGGTTCTAAATCTGACAGTCGTTGGTTAGGTTCTAAATCTGACAGTTGTGTTAGGTTCTAAATCTGGCAGTTGTTGTTAGGTTCTAAATCTGACAGTCGTTGTTAGGTTCTAAATCTGACAGTTGTTGTTAGGTTCTAAATCTGACAGTCGTTGTTAGTTTCTAAATCTGACAGTCGTTGTTTAGTTTCGAAATCTGACAGTTGTTCTGTTGTCTTTCCTGCTGAAAGGTTACAGTTCCAGAATTTTTCAACACATCTTTTCTCCGAGGGTTTATCCTGGCAATGGCCTAGGAGTGCCATGTCCATCCAAACCTCAGAACTTTCTGAGTCAGGGTCCGACTCTGGCTGGCAGTTCTGCAAGCCATTGCAGGCAGACCCTTAAATAGCATGTTACCACTCTCTCAGATCTGATGGTCGTAAACATTGCGAGTGTGAGTGTGTGTGTGTGTGTGTGTGTGTGTGGTGTGTGTGTGTGTGGGTGTGTGTGGTGTGTGTGTGTGCGTGCCGTGCGTTATGTGGTGTGTGGTGCGTGCGTGCGTGTGTATGGTGTGTTGGGTGTGTGTGTGTGTGTTGTGTGTGTGTGTGGGTGTGTGTGGTGCGGTGTGTGTGTGTGTGTTTGTGGTGTGTGTGTGTGTGTGTGTGTGTGTGTGTGCGTCCCGTGAGTGGAGTGAGTGAGTGTGTGTGTGTGTGTGTGTGTGGTGTGTGTGTGTGTGGGTGTGTGTGTGTGGTGTGTGTGTGTGTGTGTGTGTGTGGTATGTGTGTGTGTGTTGTGTGTGCGTGCGTGTGTGTGCGCGAGCGCACGCGCGCGCGTGTGTGTATGTCTCTGTCCGTGTGTTGTGTGTGGTGGTGTGTGTGTGTGTGTGTGGTGTGTGTGTGTGTGTGTGTGTGTGTGTTGTGTGTGTGCGCGCCAGCGCGTTTTAATTTAATCCGACATTGTATTCCGGTTGTGGCAGTTGATGTCTTCCATTATACCTCTGTCGTTATCTTCAGTTACGAGGTTATGCTCGGTCTCCGCTGCTGACCTTGTCTTCTGACTTTACACGATGTTACGCGAATTTTTAGGCGTTCCTAGGATGGGTCGATGTGCGCGGGCGAAGACGAAGAGAGAGAGAGAAGAGAGAGAGAGATGGATGGAGGAGAGACGGAGTGGAGGGGAGATGAGAGGAGGAGGAGAGAGGGACGAGAGAGAGAGAGAGAGCCGAGATAGAGGGAGGGAGGAGGAGAGGGAGAGAAGAGGCAGGGAGGATAGAGGGAGGGAGAAAAAAAGAGAGAGGGAACAGGGGAGGAGACAGACGCAGGGAGGGAGAGACGATGAGGGGAGAGAGAAGACGAGAGGACCAGAGGAGAGAGAGGGCCGACTTGGAGAGGAGAGAAGAGGAGGATGTAGGGAGAGAGGAGAGAGAGAGAGAAGAGTGGGGGGGCGAGGAGAGAAGAGAGAGACGGAGAGGTGATGGAGAGAGAGAGGGGAGAGAGAGAGGGAAGCGGGAAGGCAAGAATAAAAAAGTAGAACGAATTAAAGGAGAGAAGAAGGCGAAATGGGAGAGAGAGAGGAAGAGAGAGAAGGGGATAAACAAAAGAAAGAGAGAGAGAGGGGGAAAGGGATGAGAGACAAAGGAGGAGACAGACCGCAGTACAGAGAGAGAGAGAGGAGGTGAGAGAGAGGGGGGACTCAGAGAGAGGGGCTCAAAGGAGGGGGAGAGAGACGCAGAGAGAGAGAGATGAGAGAGAGAGAGAGAGAATGAGAGAGAGGGGAGAGAGAAGAGGAGCGAGGCGCAGAGAGGAGAGATGGGGAAGAGAGGAGGAGAGAGGGGGAGTAGGGGGAGAGGCTGGAAGAGGGAGGGATGAGAGGATGGATTAGAGGAGGGAAGGGGGGGAGGGGGGATCAACAGAAAGAGTACGGGGGGAGGGACCAGATACAGAGAGGAGAGAGAGAGGAGGGTGAGCAGGGAGAGAGAGAGACGAGAGAGGCACAGACAGAAAAGAGAGACAGGGAAAGAAGACAGACAGGAAGAGGGAGTGGTCGCGGAATTCAGGACATAGTCGCCTTCTCGCACAATCAATCGGTTCGCGCGCGCACATTCAGCACACAACACCCGTACGCCACATGAACATGCGCGTGGCCGCGCGCGCGTGCACACAAACACACACCACCACACACACAAAGCACACACAACCGACACAAAAAAAACCCACACCACATGTACAGGTGCGTGCCTAAGCGCGCCACCGCACACACACAGATACCAAGCACACACATACACACACACGACGCGCACATACAACCACCCACTCTACACGCTCGAATACAACATGTACGCGCCGCGTGCGCGCGAGCCACACACAACACACACCAAACACACCACACCCACCACACACACCACACATGTTTTTTCAAAGGCTTTCTGCGGAATAGGCTGGATTGGTAAGGAAATTTGTGATGCTGGGAAAAGAGCTTTCGCTTGTTTGATCTTTGAGAGAGAGAAGAGAGAGAGAGGAGAGGAGCGGGGAGAGAGGAGGGTGGGGGGAGAGGAGAATGATGAGAGAGAGAGAGAGAGAGAGTGTCAGAGATGAGAGAGAGGAGAACAGAGGGAACAGAGAGAGCAGGAAATAGAGAGAGAGGAGAGGGCGCAACAGACACACAGACGACACAAAGATCGTCTGGATTTGGACAGAGGGAAATCAGCAAGAGGAGATGGGAGAGAGAGATGGTGATGGAGAGAGAGAGGAGAGGGCGGGGGGGGAGGGAAGATATATATATACAGATATAGAGAGAGAGAGAGGAAGATGGAGAGAGGAGAGAGAAGAGGAGGAGGAGAGAGAGAGATGAGAGGGAGAGGAGAGGATGAGAGAGAGGCAGATAGACAGCCACAAAAGACAGACAAAGACGGTCGGAAGAGTCCAAGAAATAGACAGTCGATTGCACACACACACACACACACACCACACACCACACAACACACACACACACAACCAACACGAGGGGGCGAGGGATGCGGGAGTGAGGACGAAGGGGAAGAAGGGAGAGAGGGAGAAAACAGGCAGACTAGACAGACACACAAAGACGGACGGAAGAGTCCAAGAAATAGTGATGCAGAGATCAAGCTGTCAATGAACTGTCCTGTGTGGAAACAAACGAGCAAACGTAGAAACAACACCAACCGAAGAACACTCCGTCAGATGTCTGTCTGACAATATGTATGTTTCTCTCTCTTTCTCTCTCTCTCTCTATCTCTCTCTCTCTCTCTCTCTGTGTCTTCTCAACCTCGGTCCGCTCAACCTTTCCTTCCTTGCTCCCCCCCCCCCCCCCCCCCCCCCCCCCCCCCCCCCCCCGCAAGGTTCCGTGGAAAAGTATTGATCACCCCCCCCCCTTTTTTTTTTTTTTTTTTTTCCAGTGGAGTGACCACGTCCATCTTTCTCCCTCTCAGTGCCAAAGTCTGGAGGAAACTTTTCTTCTGGTTGTCGGTCGGACAGGCTTGTCGGTCAGTATGCACGCTTGTCTTGTCAAAAATGCTTGTGTGTCTGTTTGTTATACTGTTGGTCTCTCTCTCTCTCTCTTTGACACAGACGTCTGTCTAATCATTTGTATGTTGTCATACTGTTTTAGTCTGTCTGTCTGTCTGTCTCTCTCTCTCCATCACACACACACACACACACACACACACACTCTCTCTCTCTCTCTCTCTCTCCGTATCACACACACACACACCACACACACACACACACACACACACACACACACACACACACTCTCTCTCTCTCTCTCTCTCTCTCTCTTTCCTTTTTTCTCTCTCTCTCTCTCAAACAGATATGATACCTATCTTATGTTAAACGCCAGTACATAAAAACGCCAGTTTATGTTTCTATGGCTTTCGACAAACATTTCAGATACATGTTAACTTTGGGTAGGCTATCACGGAATTATGTCGTCATTTTAATCGTGATAGAAAACTCAGTGATGATAATAATAGCCTTTGCCCGTTACGCCACGAGGCTTTTCGTAATGAAGTTCATGTCGTGTTTTCTTGCCAGGAGCTTTGTAATGCAAGGGAAGAGGGGTTATTCTAGAGAAATGCTCTAGACAGCCAAGCTCGTGTGAAGCTGATTATGCTAACGACTTGAAGAAATAAACACTTGTAAAGCAGTTTGCATTGTGTTTGCGCCAAGCATTTAAGACTCGGAAGTGTGTGATAGTGAAGGTGGCTTTTGGTTGGTCGGTTGGTTGTTGTTGCTCTTGGTTGGTTGGTTGGT
>JADBJO010024409.1:17500-18965 GCA_016801955.1 Conus betulinus
AATAATAGAACGAAAAAATACTTCGTGACGTCTTTAAAAATAACGTAAGTTTCGTTCATTGTTACGTCCCTTGCATCCATGGTTTATTGGCGGATATCTCCAAGTCAAGTCACATGTTACCGTTGACCAATGAACTGCCTTTGTCGTTGACAACTAAACTAAACATTCAACGTCATCGAGCAACGCTGGTCTTCGGCGAGTTCGGGAACAACGGGCAGCAGGCAGTAAAAGGCGACAGCAAGAAGATCAAACTCTGCAACGCTCCAGCGTTTGAAGCGGATTAGAGGAAGATCTGAAACTGAAGAAGGCTACAGCACGCTAGCCGTGGAGAAATGGTTTCGTAATCAGTTGGCGAAGAGCAAGAGACGGCCGCAGACCAAGGGCGTCACATTTCAATGCCTGTTGCCCAGTTTGACTACATCATCGTCATTCGTGAGGCATCTACACTCCCTCACCCCTCTAATCTGAACTTTTCCCCTGTTTCTTCTTCCCATTGGAACTCTTTTGATGTGTTTGTTTTGAGCGCCGTTCTATCATGCACATCGTTGTCACACATCATCATACCACCACGTGTTGATTTCTTCCCTTTAAATAATATTTCTTTGCAGATTCTGATTTTGTGTGTGCGCGTGATGTGTGGCAAGAATTGAGTAACACATTTCCACCTTGCTGCATCACACAACAAAGTCGTCACACACACACACACACACACACACACACACACACACTCTCTCTCTCTCTCTCTTTTCTCTCTCTCCCCCTCTCTCTGTCTCTGTCTGTCTGTCTGTCTGTCGTCTGTCTGTCTGTCTGTCTGTCCTCTCTCTCTCTCTCTCTCTCTCTCTCTCTCTCTCTCTCTCTCTCTCTCTCACCACTCACCCGCTCACTCACTCAGGTATATGCGGAGCGACTATCATTTCATCCAGACACACACTTTCGGGAAGAAGTTGAGGGCGGAGGGGGGGGGAGGGGCGGAGGGGAGGGAGGCTCGTTGATGTATTCAGACAGCGTCCACAGAAATTTAGCAAGGTAACTTGCACCGGCGGCCCATGTCTAACTGTACTATGGCTGGACTGGGACCTGGGACCGTCCAGACTCTGCTTAATGAAGCCCTAGTATGGCGCTAGTCTACAGGACCGAAGAGAATGTCTGTGCATTTTGCTGTCAGACTCACGACGGGTGAGATATTATGCTTCGGCACGTAGAACAGCCTCGACCGTCAGTTGTAGACATGCGAGTCGTCAGCTTCTCTGTCTCTGTCTCTGTCTCTCGGTCTCAGTCTCTCTCTGCCTCTGTCTCTCTCTCTGTCTCTGTCTCTCAGTGTGTGTTGTAAGGCAAGTATGAAAAATGGCTGAGCCCAATACTTTTACCGTTATAAAATAAAGAATCATGGTCTTGTCATAGTAATTCTCAGCGCACGCGCATGTGTGTGTGAGTGTGTGGGTGTGAACAATTCTTTGTATCATAA
>JADBJO010024410.1:0-20000 GCA_016801955.1 Conus betulinus
AATCAACAGATTTTTTTCTGACGTAAGTGAATGATATCGTGTGAAATTCGTTTAAAATATACATTTTATTTCCGGTGACTGAGTTATGCGAAACCCTTTTTCCTTTCAAGCCAAGAGACATTTTGTTTAAAGATAATATACTATCCTATGGAAACAGTTTGCATCTCCAATCAAGTGAAGACACTCCAAAACGTGGTCTCATCTGTGTCTTATACTGATCCAAGAATGTGAATCTTTCTATGAGAGAGAAAACGATATTCCACGATTCTGTCTCTTCACGAATTATGGATGGTTGTGTGGATTTGTTACATCAACCCAGCCTGTTACAAAGTGATTTTTCAGTGGAGATCAAGAGTGATAATGCAGGGGTTTTTTTTTTTTCTGATCTCCGGATTTTTTCTTTCTCCAGTATCAGATCGTATTAGGGACTGTGCTGTTTCAAATTATGATGAATTATATTAAAGACGCCAATGACTTTGATCCGGATCACCTTAAACGTATGTGTTCGTGTGTGTGTGTGTGTGTGTGTGTGTGTGTGTGTGTGTGTGTGTGTGTGTATGTGTGTGTGCGTGCGTGCGTGCATGCGTGTGTGTGTGTGTGTGTGTGTGTGTGTGTGTGTTGTTGTGTTGTGTGTGTGTGTGTGTGTGTGTGTGTTGTGTAGTTTTGTTGTTGTTGTTTGCTGATGATGATGTTGTCGTTGCTCTGCATGTTCTTCGTGTCATTGGATGGAGCCACATCAGCAGCTTACTTTTGCTAAAAAAAATTGTATACAACTTCTGAAAAAATGTACATCCGGATCAATTCAATGAAACTACAAGCACAGCATAAATAAACCAACACAAAGCGTATTTCATATTTTAAAAACCCCGCAAGGCAAACGATCACAATGCAGATGTCACTGGTGACAGCCATTTTTCTTTTCCATGTCATGGCGGTGAATATTCTTCAGAATCCGTCATCTGCACATCCATTCTTCAGTCATCCTGGACCAGACCTCGCAGCAAATCAATTTTTACTCTGCCGAGAAAAGGTGGAAATGAACGCACCTTTACAAACTAACTAATGCATCCAATATAAAGTTTCTACCATCTCCAAGATCTTTAGCGACAGACCTTACCTGGAAAAGTAAAAGACAGGTGCGGTAGCAGACATGTCAACCATAAAAACAAATTTGTCTTCAAACAAGAAGCTTCTGCTTGACCTCTATGTCAATATTGCTCTTTGATTTTTTTTTTTTTTTTTTTTTTTTTTTTCCGCTGTCCCAGTGCAATATTACTCGCATTTTCAAAGTGAGTCAGGATCTCTCTGTTCGTCGTCTATATGAATCATCTCATAGGTTCTCGATTTCAAGTGGGTGCTGCTATTTATTCTGTTGGACCCATTGCTCGCTGCTACGTTTTACTATAAGATAAAGTCGAAACTGTTACGATATGGAAAAGAAAAAAAAATACTATTGTGATTATTTCAGACATTTCTATTCATGCTCCATAACAGAATCGACTCTCAAGTCGGACTAGTATATTATACATAGGTAGGAAGTAGCATACTATGTTCAAAGTATATATCTACATAAGTCTATATTCATCTGAAAAGAATAATGTATACAGAATTAAACTTTAAAGAATACAGATGTAAATGTGTGATGAAAAGCCCCCATTGGAACTGTCTTGGTGTTTTAACTGTATTGATATTAAAAGAAGAATATGACCGTACCTTTCCACCATGCCAAACTATGGGTCTATCTTTTCCTGTCCCCTTCTTATAAAAGATTCAAGAAATCGTGTTTTGATTTGAGATATTGCATTATCATTGATTCGATGTATTTTAGGAAAAGATATCTTAAAGGCTTGTGCTGTGGTAAACGTTTTGCACTGTTTCCTTTTGTCCTATTGTCATAGATAACCTTTTCTTTGGCTGTAACAACCGTTTACTGTTGCTTGGGAGAGTTAAAAAAAAAACACTCACACTCACACATGCACAGACATATGAACGCAAGCGCGTGTGCAAACATATGCACACACGCACGCACACACAGATTCACAAAGACAGGGATGAGATGGGTGGAGACAGACAGAGAGAGAGAGACAGAGACAGAGAGACAAGAAATAAAAAGAAGAACAAAAGACAGAGAAGAGACAGACAGAGACAGAGACAGAGACGAACACAGAGAGGAAGAGCCTAGGAATAACTCACACTCACACACCAAACAACACACACACCCCACACACACACACACACACACACACACACAGCGCACACACCCCACACACCACACACACACACACACACACAACACAACACACACACACACACACACAAAACACACACACACACACACACACAACACACACACACACACACACACACACACATGCCTCGCGCCCACCTACGTATAAAAAACACGCACCCACGCACTCACGTACACACACACACACACACACACACACACAGACACACACACACACACACACACACACAACCGCACGCGTGCACGCACGCACACACCACACGTACCAGTTTGCACACACACCCACACACACACACACACACACACACACACACACACACACACATACACACACTCACACAAACACCCACACTCACATACACATACACAGATAAACACACACACACACACACACACCCACACACACACACACACACACACACATGTTCTCACATACAGACGTCAGAAACACATCACACACATACGCTCGTACGCCACACGCGCACACACACACAAACACACACCACACACACACACACACACACACACACACTCACCACACACACACACCACACACACACACACACACACACACACACACACACACACAACACACACACACCTACACTCACTCACCACACACACACACCACACACACACACACACACATACGCGCACACACACACACACACACACACACACACACACATACACTGCACTGCACACACGACTCGGAAACACACGCGCACACACCCGCTCACCCACACACCGCGCGCGCGTGCACCAAAACACACACAACACACACACACACACACCACACACACACACACACACGTCGCTTGTACATGTGCGACCACACACCACACACACACACACACCACACACACACCACACACACAACACACACACACACGCACACACACACACTCATGCTTTCACAATGCAAGAGTGGAATCGTTATATCATACCACAGCACATATTAATTCCTAAGTAACCCAGCAGCTACGACTGTGGATGAAAACCTTTGTTGGTAGAACTTTAACGTAACTCCGGAAAGTCTGTGTGCATTTTGCTTTGCTCTCCCAGAACAGTGCGTTTTGCCACGACAGTTAACCCCCCATCTCTTTCTTCCAGTGTTGTGTTGTTTTTACGTATGTGTGGTTTTTGGTTTTATCAGTGAAAGTAACTTTTGAAAAGAGAATACAGACCAACAAACAGACGATGCATTTTGACCTCTTGGGGTCTTCTTCAGACAGGAAACAAACAACATTTATGACAATGACAACGAGAACGAGCAATAATTTGTCTTCACATATTCGGCACAAGATGGAAGTATTGAAAACGAAAACGAGCAAAATGAAATGAGAGGACGTGAAGAAGTAGCAGACAGCGCTTCACAAGCACAACCGTAGAACATCGAAGACATGATCGTGACGACATACAAAATAACAAATTGTAGCAGTCAGTATGATATCAGAGTTGATTTTTCCAATGAAGGTATAGTTACATACTAATAATGTCGAACAATTGTTCCGCGCAGTCGTGGGGAGCACGTCACGCTGATTACCGCTAATGATTACCTGGTACTTGTTCCTTCACGTAGGCTTAAGGTAAAGTAATGTTTGCTTAGACCAGCCGAACCGCAAATGGGGCAAATCAGGCCCATATCAGGGCTGTCACCACGTTGAAGTCAACTCACAAGTCACTTCATTCATTCACACACCCTTTCAAATTCACCACCTAAAAAACACACCAACTTTTTTTGGGTTGAAAATCCAGTTCAGACTGTAAAATCTTAGAAAATGTTTATCTCTTTCAGAAGTTCGAAGCTCACATCAGGTCGTCTTAGACACTCTCTGAACAAGGTTTTCATGGAGTCCTGCTGTATCTTAAAGGTGTTTATGTCTCACATCATTCAAGATCCCAACACGTTAAAAGAATATGCCTTTCAATGTGGAGTGGTACATTCAGACACGGAATGCCACCATGGCGCTTCTTCATTCACATACAGATTTCTCATGTGTACTGAGCATAAACATTAAGTACAGTCGTAATTATGCATACATACTAAATCCACACGAGACCATTCAAACATGTTTTATATCCTTTTTTTTGGGACGAAATGATTTAAGCCACTAGAGTGTCTTAATGGAAAACAAACATCGTATTTTGTTCCCTGCAGCTGTGCCAAGGACAAAGAAAGGCCTGTCGCTGTTGGTCTCTGTAATCAATCATTCGCGAGGAGACAAGCGTCGTAATGGAGAGCGGCGCTTACAAAGTGTGTGTGTGTGTGTGGTGTGTGTGTGTGTGGGTGTGTTGGTGTGATGCGTTGTGTGTGTGTAAATAAATTCAAACCGATTTCATAGTAACAATCCGGATATGACAACAAGGGAGAGTGTGGAAAGTGTATTGCTGATTCTGTCACATAGATCGGAGGCCAGTTCAAATACCGCAGAATTTTGTCAGTGACACTAAGCTTGTTGCCACATGGGGATCTTCCATGTGCACTGGGTGCATGTTGCACCCACAACCTTTGTTCAGCGTATTATCTGAAAGACTAACACACCCGGCCCATTGCTTCAGATCTTTGGCAGGGGGCTAAGAGGTTGGGGCCCAGAGCAGCCCTAGAAAGGTTTGGGAGGGTGAAGGGAAAGGAAGCGGAGGGGGAGGGGAAGGCAACCTCAAGTAAGACTGAACCACAAGACTCTGTCTAATCTGTTGCTGTCAAGGGTGAGTGTGTTATTTAACTTGGCCATTCCACCATCCCACTGTTCGGAGAGTGACATAAGACAGCGAGAAATGGTTGGGTGGGAGAAGGGGAAGAGAGGGGTATTTGCAGTTTAATACAAGAATGGTCTTGCTTGTCCTCACTAGAAAACATTAGAAGTCTCTTCTGTGTTTCATTGTATGACGCAATAGGAAAAGGAGATCAAATTCCAAAAGATAAACATCCAAACATCCGTCTAATCACAATTTAATTCAATATCAAATGACATCCATTGTACAGATGAAAGGGATTTCCCACACTTTAGGCGGGAGCAGTAAGGTTTGGTGAGTTTAACTGTTCAGAGAAGACTCTATTTATAAAAAACATAATTCCCAGCCACGATACTTACGATTTGAACAGAAATTCATTTTAAAACAGTTACTCTTATCCTTTTTTGCAAACGAGAACAGCGTAAACTATTTGCAGTTCTTTTATCTGTAAATTATGAACAAGTAAGAAAAGTACCAGCCTTTAAAAGCGTTTGTTTGTCCCAATCAAAACAAACAAAAAAAACAAACCCAGCGTTTTGTTTTTTTCAATTTCTTTAGTATTGTTTCTTATTTTCCTTCGAAATGTTTCACATCCTAATAACCAAACCGTTATATTCTGTAAATTCTTCCTTCGTGATTAATGACCCAGATTTCCAATTAACCCCTTGCCTGCTTCTTGAAGAAGGGCACTGGCCAATGGCCAACTGTATCATCCCCTTGTGATAAGATGGGGGCAAAACAACAGATCGGATTACCAAGTTGTTTCCCTGTCCTCGTTGTCTTGTTTAAACATGGGACAGAATACGAAGCCTCATGGTGACAGTTCCACCGGTAAATATCATCCACAAAAACAAGGTCAGTAACTCTCCCCTTACCTCTGTATGGACAAGACCTCATGTTCGTAAACTTCCCCAAGTAAGGATTCGTATGGGTCGATATCTCCATCATTAAAACACTTTGTACGCTCTCTCTCTCTCTCTCTCTCTCTCTCTTCTCTCCTCTCCTCTCTCCTCTCTCTCCCTCATCCTCCTCTCGCTCTCCTCTCCTCTCCTCGCTATCTCCTCTATTTTTCTAGAACCCATCTCATTCGTCTGCTCTATCCGTCTATGTTGTAACGCAGAACAGAACCAAGAGTGTGTGATATACGAACTGCGTCTGAAAATGACCACACCTTCAAACTCCCCCGAACACCAACGCACCAGCCATCCCTGGCGATCACGATGGCCGACAACTGTGTCCTGATTGGTTGGAACACCAGTGTCCCATGGGACAAACCCAGAAACCTCTCAGTGTGGAACAGCCACCGTCATTGAAAAGGTCGTGACTGCCGTTCTCTTCCCTATCCTGTATTTGATCGGAGCTCCTGCCAACATCGTCAACATGGTGGTTTTCTACAGGCAGGGCCTGAGAGAGAGAACCAGCCTCTGTCTCTTTTGTCTGGCACTCGTTGATCTCATCTACCTCACCTTTCACTTAATCCTCTTTGCTGATGGTTTTCACACTCCTTCACAACAGAGAGGCTGGAGTGATACACGTCTACATCACGAACACAACAACATCACAGGGCTCACTGGGGCCAGGTACGCGTCCATGGTGATGTCAGTGATCGTCTCCATGGAGCGGTGTGTGAGTGTCTGGCTTCCTTCAACATCCCAAAGAGGTACACCGACCAGGTCGGTACTTAGCAGCCATCATCGTCGTCAGCACGACTGTTGTAGGGTCCGTGCGTTTTGTCGTCACCGCCATGTACCGAGCAGTTTGCTTCTATGAACTGCGCACAAGACGAAAGTCATGGCAACTCACGGCCAGTGAGTATTACTTCCAGAATCAGGAGATGCTGAATGTTCTGGATGGGAATATTCTATGGGTTATGTGTTGCTGTTGGCTGCCCGGGGATTGTTCTCGTCACCATCATCATCACGGTTGTAAAATTACAGCGAGCCCTTCGACAGAGTGACCGTACATCTTTCTTCTTGTCGGACAAAGAAATCAGCTCGACCAAATGGTCATTTGGCTGTCCCTGAAATTCTTCGTTCTGTCTATCCCCTTCATCATTCAGCGAATTTCCCCCAATCGTTGACCCTCGATTCAGTGACGTTGGTCAGTATTTAAAACACGTACACCACTGTGGGTCAGTGTCGCTCGCCCACCTGTCTTCCTACCTGAGCTCCAGTGTCAATTGTTTCGTGTACTACTTCACCAGCTCCAGGTACAGAGAAACCTTACATCTTCTGCTGGGCTGGAAATGCTCTTCACGGTAGAGTCAATGACGAGAGTAGCATTGAAATGCTCATAAACAATGTGTAGCTGTGACACAACAAACGACTCGAACTGTTCGGCAAATGACAGCTTTCGTGCGTGTTTCCCGTGAGGACTGAAGAGAAGGTATCTACGGATCAGAGCGCGTGTGTCATGATCACTCGAGCCAGAGCCGATTTGATCTGGTATTTCTCGCGGTCTCTTCTTCCTCCTTTTTAAACAATACATGATAAGAAGTGTTTCTTCTTTGCTGTTACTGTTTTCCTACCCCTTAAAATTTTATTTGCCAAACAATTCAGGTAATAACTGCATGGAAAGATTGAACTGGGAATGGCTTTTTGTTTATCGAGATCAGTAACTACTTTTCCCTTTTACGTATCTTAGCAACCTTCGGCTAACGCCTTGCGAATCGTTTTTGAAAATCAGAAAATATGGCATAGTAATAGCCCTCTCTCCACATTCCCTCCTCTGCTTCCATCAATATATGTTACAAATGCACGTGGTATAATAAAATGCATGATCACATGCCAGATGTATGGTTGCATGATGAAAAGTGTTATGAACGATAACCAGTTCGTCTTTGGCCCTATCTTTGACGTCAGAGATCTTACATTTTACTAAAAACAAAAAAAACTATACAGGGTGGATGTCATTTACAGTCGCAGACAACTGTTTTTCCTTTCACCATACTAAAACAACAGTTTCTGCTTTTTTTTTTTTTTTCCGCACCATTTTAGAACACAGCTGCTCTTCTGTTATTTTTTTCCACACCAGGGTTAGACCAGCTTATGTTGTTTTTTCCACACCATTTTAGAACAGCTCCTGTTGTTTTTCAACACAATTTTAGAACAGCTCTGTTTTTTTCCCAACACCATATTAGAACAGCTTCTATTGTTTATCCACACCAGATTAGAAACAGCTTCTGTTGTTAATCCACATCAGATTAGAACAGCTTCTGAATTAATTAATAGAGGAGACCCGGAATTTGCGATGTTTTTCAAAAGCCTAAACGAAGTACAAGGTAATGCCCGACTCGCCAAAGCAGGCTGGGTAATACCTTTGCCATAGCAAGTTGGGTGTTACCTTTCACCATTATCTTAGGAAACAGTCAAAATAATACATGATGGTATCTTTGTACGCCCTGGATCATAATGATATGTATGCAGGGAAGCCACAAACTGAGACAGCACAAAAACGCACGCACACACGCGCGTGCGCTCGCGCGCGCGCACACACACACACACGCTCGTCGCGCGCGCACGCACGCACGCACTCACGTACGGAATTTGTGATGACATTCAAGGCAGATAGTATTCTATGAAATGACCGCACCGCGTGCTCTCTCTCCTCTCTCTATCTCTTCTCTCCTCTCTCTCTCTCTCTCATCTCTCTCTCTCTCAAATATAATATGACATATGTCAATACAATCAGTGTGTAGAAACAGAGTGGTTTGATGCCCATATCAGTGTTGTGAATGTTATTCAAATTACAATAATGATATCCAGTCACTAGAAACAAATGCATTAAAATTTCTTGGGGCGAATGAATGGGTGCGTTCGACTAGACAAGATGGACTGAAAAAGGCAGTCACGAATACCTCAAATCTAAGATAATGATGAAATTTGAACAGTGCTTGTACTTGTAGATGCGAGCATACGCCCTCGCTGTGGAATATTGGAAGTTAAATAGATAAAGACGACGTTCAGAACGACATCCACAGAACGGACTACAAGCTTTTTTTGCTCTCATGGACTTTACAAGAGCATTTTACGAAATTCTACTACCAGGTTAAACTCAACACTCAGTCCACAAGCATAATCATTAAACGAGCTGCATTGTTTCTCGGTGATGTTCAAGCTATGTCAACTAGACTGAATCTACGCTATGCCACCTGAGTGTGTGTGTACCACAGGAGGTAGTTTTAGGACCTGCACTGTTTACCCCAAAACCTCACCACACCAGAGAAGTTCTGTGCATCATGTCTCTTTCCGTACATTATTGGTCTTCACCAATATATGGAAGACATCAAGAAGTCTAAGTTTTCCTACTCAAAGTATTTATCCTGCACTGTTAGATTTTCAAATCTATATCAATGTTGTTTTATTTGGGACTAGTAATGATATATTTTAAGGGATCATAAGACTAATGACACTTGGTCTGCACTGCGTGATGGTCGGCAAATACTGGGACTATTTTTCCCACGCTACTCCATCTACTCGGCATAATGTGTATTTTTTTAGTTTTGTGACCTTCACAAATGAATGTATTTTGTTGAACTGAAAGTAATTCAGAAGGCTAGTCCAGTCACATGGGAACACCACGTCAGACTTGAAGAGTTCTTGACGGCATGACTGTGGGATAAGAATTTTGATGCTTTGTTTTTCTTTCTATATATTGAAATAAATGACAGACAAACAAATGAAAAGAAAGTGAAAAGACAACAGAGAAAGGAAGAAGGAATGGAAGAAGAGAAGGGAAAGGCGTCCATTTATATCAGAAGGAACACATAGACTTCCGCATACGCTCGCAGTTTAGACAAAAGAATTTTAAAATGTTTATTTATAAGATTACAAGCGCGTCACACGTTCACACCGCGCACAGGGGGCACGCACGCGCAGCGCACTCACTCCCACACACTCACACACACACACACCACACACACACCACACACACACCTTGTTTAATATCACATTTACGTGAAAAAAACAACGTACAATTGAAAAACACAACACACACACACACCACACACACACACAACACACCACACACACACACACCACACACACACACACACCACACACACGGGTGGGGAGGTGGTGGTGCAGCTAGAAAAAGAGTGCATAGACTCTAAGTGATGGAAAAAACATAAATCACTGAATACTGGTTTTGGTTGTAGAATACAGTATTTTCCACGGAAACCTGAACAAGAACATAGATACAGTCCAACTCTGACATGTACTTGTGGGTGCCCAGGCAAGCGTGAGTGTGTGTATGTGTGCGTGTTTGTGCGTGCATGTGCGTGCGTGCGTGCGCGTCGCGCGCGCGCGTGTGTGCGTGTGTGTGTGTGTGTGTGTGCTTGCGCGTGTGTATGGTGTGTGTGCGTGGGTGTTGTCCACCATTCAATGACGTGCCAGCGAGGTTGGGAAAGAGGAGTAGTAGTTAAACCAGGTATTTTCACAAGTGAGCCTAACGTCACTTTTCCTACTAACGTGCCAGCAAAGTTTGGAACCAGAGTGGTTGACGTGAGTCGGCGGGTCGTCTGCAAATACGCTAGCGAAGTTTGGGAAGAGCGTTTTTTCAATGATATTGATTTAATCACAACGTGAGCACGGCTTTTGGCTGTTGAATCCTTGTTCCAGTGAAGCTTCGAGAGGTGGTGTGTGTGTGTGTGTGTTGTGTGTGTGTGTGTGTGTTGTGTGGTGGATCTAATGCCAGCATACGCATCATACGTACAAGCGCTGCAGGAGCCCGAACACAAGTCCAAGGGCATCCTAACAAACCGGAACAGACCCATACGTGTTGTAAACGCCCGCCTTTGGGACGATCTTCCGGTTTTAAACCACAATCTGCCAGTTACACTTTTGCAAGATTTATCTTAATATATAACCCTGAAGAAGTATAAACTGAAAAACCCTTTCCTAGATAGTATGATTTCCTGACATTTAAACTATTCAAATAACTCACATGTAGTAATCGTATGATACTGTATTTAGTCTAATTGTTGTAAACTTGCCTGGACTTTGTTCTCAACGTGTCCAAACACCAGTAAAACCAAATTTGCAAATGTAAAATATTGTGTGAAGATCTTTCCAGCTGTCCCCTTAATGAAGGTGTCACTTACTTAGACGGACATTACAGCTTCTATTAGCGTTTTTCGTCAGCACTGTTTTCAATAAGTAAGACTGTAATGACTAGCCACCATTGCTTACACGTTCATCAGAGGTATGGTTAATGAGTCAAATCTTGCAAGGACAAAGATTAGTTTACAATTCTATCAAATCAGAACATTTGAATGGTCATTTCTATCGAGCGATGAGTAATCACAAATAAACTGTTGCTAGCCGTAGAACAAGATACGTACACATAGAGTATCTATTGCCCAAACATGGCAAAGAAAGTCTCCCTCATTCTGTGGTGAATCAAACCACTGAAGTCCAATGGAAGCACCAAACCACTTCCGTCCGACACGACTCGGCAATGATTATTCCGAAGGTAAACCACTACAACACCAACTTGTCGTTGTGACTGGAATAAACATATACTAGGAAAAATAGATTTGAGGGCATCAGAAAAAGAAAGTTGCTCCAAAGAAAATAATGTCATCAGCGATAACAGTCATCAACTGAATGAGGTCGGACATTTGGTGGCATGTCTGGGCTACAAATGGCCCAATCGATGAAAAAACGATCTTCCATTAAAGTACAAGGCGCTGAATGTGGATGTCTAATTTAAGGGACCACAAGAAAACAGGAGACACCCATTCCCTCAATTCTCAGCTGCTCACACCCTCTTCTTCCACAGCTTCCCCTTTCCTCTTGCAAGGAACATAACATACACGCCATTGATTGCTTTACGTTTTTTCCTCTTTTTTTTTACTCTTTCATCTCAGACCGCTATTTAGGGTTGCATTTGAAAAGTTGTAAGCATTCCTGTCGAAATCTGATGGAACAAAAAGCTGTAGACCAAAAGGGTTTTATGACACTGTTGATGACGTATAAGATCGCAGTCCCAATACGGTAGCCATTGATACCCAAAGCCTCAATAAGAGCAGGTTCCCCCTGGCGAGAGCGCACCGTCACCAAAGTGATGTAAGGAAGTAGTTGACGATGAAAAGCCACTGTGAGCACGAACATCATGAAGGTGGTTCTGTTCGGGATCTTCCTCACAGAGCCGTGTGGGTTTCGGGGTGGACTTGTCACGGCTGACAAAGCCTTTTGGCGTTATGGGGCCGCCTGTCTGGTCTGTGACCAACCTGCACGTGACCCTGGATGACGCTCCTGCACGGTGTTCTCGCTCTGAGCGCTTATTCCAGCCATTGTTGTGAACTTTGACACCACCAGAGACAGCCCTGTTATTCATGCTGGTTGGATGAAGATCATTTCTTCTTCGGTGTCTATTCTCAGTGCTACTTACGATGTCCTTAACGTGATGTTTGTGCTGGTTTTTGTTCGTGAATCCCTTTAACGTATCTTCATAGACAGGAGCATTTTGACTAATTACCGCAGAGTCCGTTTTTGATACGTCCATTTCTGGCTTTGGTAGACTGTTGACTACTGACAGAAGAGCTGTGTGTGCCCCCCTGAAGAACCGTCTTCAATGGCCAAGGCATGTGAATGCCCAACACCCACCTTCGTTTTGTGTTTGCCGGCAGCAGTGTTCATGATAATGGCCGTATTCTTCTTGTGCAACCACAGTTCCCGCGCTATCCTCACATAGGACACCAGCATCAGCACAAAGCATAGGGCCGTTAAGACGTTGCTGATGACATTGTAAATGAAGAGGAAAAGCGATGAGGCGTACTGGTTTGTCGATGGAACATTCCAGACCGGTGACTTGCTGTCCACGTAGTGCACTAGGCCAGGCCCAGTGAGGACCACGTAGGGCGCAGTGTAGACACAGCCACCACCAAGCACTCCACCAGAACGACAACGGCGTGTTTTTTGACGGTGGTGGGGTTGGACTCTGGGTTGCAGATGGCCCTCTGACGGTCAAAAGCCACGGCCACCAGAAGGAGCGCCGACAGGGAGCTGATAAGGCTCTTCACGGTGCGGAAGAACTTGCACAGCCAGCGGTCCTCGAAGTGTTGCTGAAGCGAATCTCCACAATGTCTGCGGGCAAGGGTCACACGTTGTGCATCAGGTCACAGACACTCATGGCCAGAATGTACGTCCTGGTCACGCCTGGGTTTGAACCTCTTGTAATACACCATGAACACCAGGGTGTTACCCGTCAGGCCAAACGGCACGCCGAGGGCGATGTAGGATAGCGTGGGGACCAGAGCTGCCACAAACTGGATGTTTCTTGCTTTCTAAGTGTAGTCTTCGATGTTTGAAGGGAATGGCGGTGATGTGGGTGGGTGTCTGGTTTGTGAAGAATGAAACTGGGTGGTGACGTCTCCCCAGGGAAAGAGTGGGAGTTGCAGTGTCCACCATTGTCTGCATTATACCGCTTACAACAGGGTTCACAAGGAATGTATTTTCAGACCCAAGACGTTCTGCTTATGTGAGTCTCCACTGATTCACACTGCAGTCACAGTGAGCTGGAGAAGAACCTGCAACAATACACACATGCAGTCAGTTTGCTCCTTTCTCCTCTCTCTCTCCTCTCTCATCTCTCTCTCTCTCTCTCTCTCTCTCTTCCCACGTTAGGTTTGTCCAGCAATAAAATTGGTTCATCATAAAAGCTCATTCAACCCCACGTGACTGGCGTGTGACCTACTTACTCACACTCAGTACAGTGATGAGGGAGTTATGGACTAATGATCAATGACGTATCCCTGTGTACTGTCACTAAACCGTACTGGCAGATATCAGGAAATGGATCATTAAATCGCTTCGTTTCTCCATAGTACCAGTATTACAGATATCGTTCTAAAATTGTCTTCACCACAAATGCATCTTCTCTTTGAAGCATAAAATTGTATTGGAAGTAGATACCATTTTTCCTTCACCTTGATCACGTTGTGCGGCAAAAGGCCGATCTTTCAGGACTGCTGTGCAGACAAATTCCAAGTCAAGTCAAGTCAAGTCGTCAGGTCAAGTCAGGTCAGGTCAAGTCAGGTCAGTCAGGTCAGGTCAAGTCAAGTCAAGTCAAGTCAAGTCAGGTCAGGTCAAAGTCAAGTCATGTCAGTCAAGTCAAGTCAAGTCAAGTCAGGTCGTCATGTCAAGTTAAGTCAGGTCAATCAGGTCAAGTCCAAGTCTAGTCAAGTCCAGTCAGTCAACTGTCAAGTCAAGTCAAGTCAAGTCAAGTCAAGTCAAGTCAAGTCAAGAACACTTTATTATCTCCAAGAGAAATTAAGAGTGGCCATAAAATCATCAACAAATCACAAATTACCTGTCACAACCCCACCCACTCGTCAACCAAACAGGGAGCGACATAACAGTTTAAAATAGGTTTAAAATGAAGGATTAAAAAACCTACAGATCTGTTTCAAGCTAAAAGAGCTCTCCTCAGGGTACAAACTGGGCGCACCACCGGTGTTATATAGTGTGTTGTGTGGGCGCGTGAGCACTGTACGTGTGGCACGTGCTGTAGTTTGTTTTTTTTTTTTTATCTTTTTGGGGCGCGTTCAGGGGGGACGTGCCAGGGGATGGTGCATTGATGATAAAGATTCCATTTATGCCTGCAATTGTTTATCATTTCTACTTTAGAGTTCAGAGATGCTAGATGGGGTTTACATAATATCAGCCACTTTTCTGTAGTGCATAGATTGCATTTTTTTTTAGAAATGTTGTTGTATGGTGTTGCTCTTTTTATAATTTTCCATGATATGTTATAATCTATTTTTTCTTATCTTAAGCTTCCAAATATATTTGCTTAATTCTGTTTGGTTTTTATATTTTTCCTGCTTGAAAGACTGTTTGTGGTTTGCATATCTGGTTTTAAAAAACGGTTAGCCGTGATCCCTATGTATGTTTCTTTATCACTGTCGTTGTTACTGTAGCTTGGTACACAATATTATTGTAGAGAGACATTTATTATTCAGAGGGCACTGGTCCTTTTTTTGTGCAATTACAAGATGTCCTTTGTCACCCTCTTTGGTTGTATTGCTTTTGGTTTTTATTGGAAGAATCAATTATATTTTTAAGGTTAGGCATACACGAGTACGATAGCTTGATGGTGTTTTTATTGAATATTTTAGATAGTACATGTTCTTTTGGGAATGATGTTGTAAGGATTCTTAAGAACTCTTTTCCTACGTTAGTTTTTGTTCTTCATCATCATATGGAGGGTTATACCATATAATCTTTCTTTTTTTCCTGTTTTTTTTTTATTGCTGTTCGTGTGTTGTTATCTGGGTTGTATTGTAATTTGTAGTTGTAACCACTTTTTATACAGCGCCTCTTGGTATTCGGCTGCTGCACTGTTAAATGCTTTCTCATTGCATGACAGTTAGACAGTCTTTTGTTTTATACCATTAGGTATGTTTTTTTAGAATGGAGGGTGGATGGTTACTTTTGATGTCTACGTAGACAGGTGTGTCATTAGGTTTTTTTGTATGGTTTGTATGTATGATCCTTGAGGTCTAATGTTATGTCTAAGTAATTTACTACTTTTTTTTTGTTAGCTTCTACTGTAATTTTTAGGTTATGGCTTTGGAAAATTTTACAAAGTTCTTTCTTTCTTCTTGTTTTCAATGGTTTTGGGTTTATTGTTTAGCATGGCAAGGCCATCATCTCTGTATAGGCCAACCTGTTTACCAAGTATTTTCTGTATATGAGACAACATGAAGAGTCCAACCAATTCACAGGTTTCAGCTCCATCATAAGATCCCATCGTGACATCGAATGTGGAGTTTTTTTTGCTGTTTTTTTTTTAATCCAAGTTTCATTGTTGCTATGGAGGAGGGTTTTCTTGGTGTGGAAAATAATTTCCATCTCAGAATCTGTTATATTTGTGTATTTGTTGGCGAATCTTAAAGCTTTAGTAAGTAATTCCTCATCAATAGAAGGGTAGAAATCCACTATGTCGAAAGTAATGAACATTGTGTTTTTTCTGTTTGTTCAATTCTTTAAACCATTGGATAACTTCATAAACTATTTTTCCAGAGATATATTCAGTGTTTGTTTTTATGTCCTCTATTGCTTTTTTTTTCCAGGATTTTTTTTTACTGATCTTGCCTAGTTTTCAGATTTTGATGGGTTTATTAGTCTGCAAGTAGGGTTGTTATGGAAGTTAGGTTTGTGGTCTTTAAGGGTTATGAAAGCTTCTTTTTATTGCTGTTGTTTCTATCCTATCACCTAAATCCATGTGGTGCACAAGCTCCTTTTCTTTTTTTGCAGATGTTGTCATATATAGTCTTATCAGCTTTTTTTTATAATTTTTCTGAAATATTGTTGTTGAGGAGTTGAGAGTACTCATTAGGTTCCATTTTTATAGAAATGCTTGTCTTGTCAGCCTTTATGAATATTTTTTTTTGTCATTTTGGATTTGTTTTATGTCATTATTCAATGTTGTTTGGAAGTTATTATATGATTTTCTAAATTCAATACTAGCTATTAGTTTTTTCATGCTTTCTTCAAAAGGTTTCATTTCCTCTATTACAGGTGGCGATCTCCATGACTTAAAATTGCAGGCATAAATGGAAATCTTTATCAATGCACCATCCCCTGGCACGTCCCCCCTGAACGCGCCCCAAAAAGATAAAAAAAAACTACAGGCCACGTGCCACACGTACAGTGCTCACGCGCCCACACAACACACTATATAATAACACGGGTGGTGCGCCCAGTTTGTACCCTGAGGAGAGCTCTTTTAGCTTGAAACACATCTGTAGGTTTTAATCCTTCATTTTAAACCTATTTTAAACTGTTATGTATATATATAATATATAAAACAATAAATTCTTATGTCTCAGATTGTAGAAATAGGGGGTGATAAGCCACTGCAGATGTGAAGCACCCACCCCCCCCCCCCCCCCCCCCCCCATCATCCCCCCCACCCCCCTATTTCTAGAATCTGAGACATAAGAGCAAGCTTTGTTTATAATCAATATTTCTTGCTGTAATTTAGTCCCTTGCGGATTCATTCCAAGAACTGGCCCTCAGCACTTGTGTCTTAAGAGGTTATCTTTTTATATTTTCTACTTTTTCCACAAGAAAATGGAGCTTGTTTTGCTCTTTCATGATTTTCTTTTGCTTCTTAGGTGGCACCTTTGGTTAGCTTTTTTGAAAAACTCAACAAACATACTACGGTATTGCACACCAGCCTTTTTCTGGTATAGCATTCTTCTTAAAACCGAAAAAGCAGAGGAGTCAAATTACCACTTTCCGTGGTCACAGAGGAGAAATAATCAGGTTTCGAAATATCGGTATCTGACCAGGATTTATATGTTAGTGAGCTTCCTCCCCCTCCCCATTGGAGATGGTTTTCCGCTTCGGAGTCTATAAACTTGCTGAAGGTTCATTTTGAGAAGCATTTATTATTCCCCATTTCACCCACTCAAGCACATACTGTCAGTTAGGCAGAATCATCTACCACTGCAGATGTGAAGGCTTATCACCCCCTATTTCTACAATCTGAGACATAAGAGCAAGCTTTGTTTTTATATATATATATATATATATGTGTGTGTGTGTGTGTGTGTGTAAGTTTAAAAGTATGATTTAAAAAGGAGATTAAATTTTATCTCCTTTTTTAATTATACTTTTAAACTTATGTCTCTCCCTTTCCGCTTGAGCGTTTTTTGGAGTCCTTGCCGGCTCTCTAGTTTTATTTGTGATATATATATATATATATATATATGTGTGTGTGTGTGTGTGTGTGTGTGTGTCCCTTGCATTCTTGAATGGATCCTCAAGCATAGGCTCAAAGATTGTCCCCTTCATTTTATACTGTTTGTATAACGTTTTTTAGCTGCGAAGTGAGATGACTGTAGGCGAAAATCTAAACAAATCTTAAATAAATGTTAGCGAACCGCCCAGAGAAACGTGGACAAACGAGTCACAAGACAAAACACGACGCCTTTCAACCTCTTAAGTCTTCTTCAGGCAATGATACACACAAATAGGACAATGAAAATTCACTTAGCTTTGATCGCTTCAGAGTTCAGCGTAAGGAAGGCGTTGAATGAAAAAAATAACGTTTTTAGTTTTTCAGCAACTCTTTTCCTCTTCATACTTTCGTTTCGTTTCATTTTACTACCCTTTGCTGGCTGTTTTTGGGGGTGCTGTTGGATTGTTCTTTGAACCCTTGGTGGTGAGAACACCACAGAATTATGGACTGTGTGGTGTGTCTCTATTTGACGCCAAGAGCACAGACACAATCAGCCGTGTCTCCCTGATGAGTCCGATCCAGCGGACGAAAGCCCTAGGAGCAGGCAATATAAATAGATCTGCCTTCGAGAGGGATTGCGATGGTTCCCTTATGTGGCCAGCGAAGGGTTTTCATATTGATAACATGTTTTCTTATTTTATGTTCCCATTTTCTTCATCTTTCACTCAACTCACCCCACCCCATTTTTTCTTCTTTTTTTTTTTTTTTTTTTTTTTTTTTTTTTTTTTGAATATTCAAATCTATGTCAAGTCATTACAATAATGACTTGTTAGCCTGCACTTGTTTTCCCCCACTACTTCATTGTTCAGCACTAGATAGATAGATAGATAGATAGATAGATAGATAGATCTACAAACAAGTTTTCTGAACCGGATCTTACTGAAAGTTTAGTTATGATTCAGGAATTTGGTGGAATTGGGAACAAACCTGTTGTTTTGGTTCTATTTGTCTTGAATTTTGGAAATTTTGAATCTTCATCCAGAGAGTAGAACGTTGTAGGTTTTGATAGACCATGAGAACTGTCGCAGCAATGTTCACAGCTTTTTTTTATTTTGTGACTTGACATTTATACGATTTATCTAACTGTTCTTGATTTGCCAATAATCTTCCCACGTGCATTCACCACTCTGTTTAAAATGTTTTTGTTTTTCACGCTAAGATTTTCAAATCAGCATAAAAAGCCAAAGGGACAACACTGATTCTACAAAACAACAATAAAAAACATATTTAAGATGTCCTTTTTAACAGCAAGAGACCAAAGTTTCTGAAGACAGTATATTCTAGATTGACATTTTTTTAAAGATAAATTGAGTATTTGTGTTAAAATTCAGCTTATCATCTAAAATAGTACCCAGATACTTATATTCACTTACACGTTCCACTTTGGTATTTTCGATATACAAGTGAGGACAGGAGCTGGGTTTCTTCGAAATCAGTTGCCATCTCCTTTGTCTTACTTACGCTCAAGTATAGACAGTTCTCTTTGCACCATGTACAAAAACGTTCCACCTCTTGAAAATAAATGGTATCTGAATTTGACAGGTCTTCTAAAGCAAAATCATCTGAGTACTTTATGACAGGAGTGACAGAAGAGCCAGTACAATCATTTGTATAAAGAATAAAAGAGTTACAGGGGAAGAGAACGGCGCCTTGAGGTGCACCAGTAAATGTGGTTCTAGCTGATGAATATTTTCCCTCAAAGCGTATGCACTGTAAACCTGTTGACTAAAACGTTCATAATCCATAAAATCAATTTGGGTTGACCTGTAAAATTTGAATTTCTTTGCCATAATGTGTTGTTGAATAGTATTAAAAGCTGGCGAGAGAAATCAATAATCAGGAAGCAAAAAAGAAAAAAGAATCTTTGTTTTCAAGGTATATGTATGCATGGTTTAAAAGAGCGATTATTGCAGCATGTATACTTCTGTTCTGTTTGTATGCAAATTGGTATGGATCACAAAGCTGTTTGACTTGGGAAGAAGAAATCTAAAAGACAAGGCGTTCAAAATATTTCATTACAAGCGATGTCCAAGCAACAGTTCTATCGACATTCAAGGTACTCGGATTTCTTGTTTTTTTTTAGTACAGGATAGACTGTTGACTTTGTTTCCAGACAGAGGGCACAACTCCACAATTCAAAGACCACGAGAACAGCCTAGAGAAAACATATGACAATTGTTCTGAACATGATTTTAAAAGATTTCCACAAAATATTGTCTGGGCCTGCAGCTTTAGTTATCTTTATCGTTTTGAGCAAATCTCG
>JADBJO010024411.1:0-5000 GCA_016801955.1 Conus betulinus
AGTTTTGTCTGTACGTTTTTTTTTTTTTTGTTTTTTCTGTTTTTGTTCACAGTTTTGTCTGTACGTTTTTTTTTTTTTTTTTTTTTTGTTTTTGTGTTTTTGTTCACAGTTTTGTCTGTTCACAGTTTGTTGTACGTTTTTTTTTTGTTTTTTCTGTTTTTTGTTCACAGTTTTTCTGTACGTTTTTTGTGTTTTTTGTTTTTTTTTTTTTTGTTTTTGTTTTTGTCTGTACGTTTTTTTTTTTTTTTTGTTTTTTTTTCTGTTTTTTGTTCACAGTTTTGTCTGTACGTTTTTGTTTTTTTTTTTTTTTTCTGTTTTTGTTCACAGTTTTTTCTGTCTATACGTCTTTTTTTTTTTTTGTTTTTTTTTTCTGTTTTTGTTCACAGTTTTGTCTGTACGTTTTTTTTTTTTTTTTTTTTTTTTTTTTTTTTTGTTCACAGTTTTGTCTGTACATTTTTTTTTTTTTTTCTGTTTTTTGTTCACAGTTTTGTCTGTACGTTTTTTGTTTTTTTTTTTCTGTTTTTGTTCACAGTTTTGTCTGTACGTTTTTTTTTTTTTTTTTTCTGTTTTTTGTTCACAGTTTTGTCTGTACATTTTTTTTTTCTTTCTGTTTTTTGTTCACAGTTTTGTCTGTACGTTTTTTTTTTTTTTTTTTTTTTTTTTTTTTTTTTCTGTTTTTGTTCACAGTTTGTCTGTACGTTTTTTTTTTTTTTTTTTTTCTTCTGTTTTTGTTCACAGTTTTGTCTGTACGGTTTTTGTTTTTTGTTTTTTTTTTTCTGTTTTTGTTCACAGTTTTGTCTGTACGTTTTTGTTTGTTTTTTTTTTTTCTTTCCTACGGCTAGTCCGTCAGCTCTTCCCTAGGTAGGCAGCCCATCATGTCAACTCCAGCGTGTGTTGTGACGCGTCGAGAGCTTGGTCTCAAACCGTGTAGAGGCGCTATGATATAGGTACTTTCGATAAAGAAGATAGAACAAGTGTGTGCTGTACTGGTCAGATCTGTGAAACTATTATACTTCATTTTAGTTAGTTAGTTAATTAGTTAGTTAGTTAGTTAGTTAGTCAGGTAGTCAGGTAGTAGTCAGGTAGTCAGTCATTCACTTACTTACTAATTCACTCACTCACTCACTCACTTACCTACTTATTTACTTTTGTTTATACCTTTAAATTTTTCATGGCTAATGCTATCGTTTCTTTTCATTTTCTCCTAGTTGATGGTCTGTAGTGATGCACTCTTAGAAGCCTCAGCCTGTGCGTATGTATGTATGTACGTACGTATGTGCGTATGTGTGTGTGTATGCATGCACGCATGCCTGCATGTGCGTATGCATGTATGTATGTATGTATGTATGTATGTATGTTAGGAATGCCCATAACAAAATGTAAACAATTCGCAAAATACTTGAGCATGTCTGTCATGATTGGGTCCAGGCGTGTTGGTCAAGGCGGAATCGCCTCATGAACCAGCATTGAAACTGACAGATGTTGACTTTCAAACTGTGCTTTAAATAGTATCAGCTGACTAAAGCACTGACAGACAAAGAATTGGAACCAGCCGAGAGAGAAAGGACGTGGGGACAGAGAGAGAAAGAGGGGAAGGAGAGAGAGAGAGAGAGAGAGAGAGAGAGAGAGAGAGAGAGAGAGAGAGAGAGAGAGAGAGAGAGAGAGAGAGAGAGAGAGAACGTTATCGATGCGCCTGCAATCTGGACTACTGTGACAAGTTGATGCATTAAAGTAATTGATATGTATGTATGTATGTATGTATGTATGTATGCATGCATGTATGTATGCATGCGTGTATGTATGCATGCATATAGGTAAGCATTTGCTTATTCACTTACTTAGTGTTTTGTTCATGTGTCTACCTTCTCTCACACGGTATAGCTTCCCACTCTCCCCCCATGTCACGATCTGTAGTGGTGCACTCTTTCAATGTCTCAGTCCGCTGACTGAATCGTCCCCATGTCATTCTTTGCCGACCAGCCTGTCTGTTTTCCTGTTAGTCGGTCAGTCTCTCTGTCTGCGCCCCCACCCCCACCCCCACTCCTACCCCCCCCCTCTCTCTCTCTCTCTCTCTGCGGATAAGAGAGAAAAAAAAAGCAACACATAGTTGAATAACTGAATAAAGAAACAATAGCTGCTTGTCACCTGCCGTGCAGCGGATTGTGTGGGAGGCGATTTTTGCCCTTCTTGTTCATTTTGGTTTTAAACAAGAAGAAAGTAGCAGGCATCGAGACACATTTCAACCTTCCCCCAACCTCCTTTTTTTTTAAATTGATGTTGTCTTTCTTCTTTCTTCTCAATTGAACCTTGTCGGCTTTGTCTTGTATTTCTGATGAATTCTGTGCGTGGCTTGTCGCTAGGTTGAGGGTTTGTATGTTTGTTTGTTTGTTTGTTTGTTGTTTTTTTTTTTCTATCTGTGTGCATGTGTGTGTGTGTGTGTGTGTGTGTGTGTGTGTGTGTGTGTGTGTGTGTGTGTGTGAGCGTGTGTGTGTGCGCGTGCACGCGCGCGCGCGCGCGCGGAAGAAATAAGGAACGGGGGAAAAGGAATACGTCTGAGAAATGAAGAATGATGGACGGAGAAGTGAACTTTATTGTCTTTGATTTTAACATGCTCGAGGTGAATCGTATCACATGTACGTGTGTGTGTGCGTGCGTGCGTGCGTCCGTGCGTGCGTGCGTGTGCGTGTGTGCGTGCGTGCGTGCGCGTGTGTGTGTATGTGTGTGTGTGTGTGTGTGTGTGTGTGTGTGTGTGTGTGTGTGTGTGTGTGTGTGTGTGTGTGTGTGTGTGTGTGTGTGTGTGTGTGTGTGTGTGTGTGCGTGTGCGCGCGCGCGCGCACGCTTAGAGCGGTAGCAGTCCTTTAGTTTGCATATCCCTCATTGCAGGTCTTCATATTTAAAGAAAAAAAAAATATCAACAGCAATAGTGTGTGACGAACAGTAAAAGAACATTCACGTGCTGCTCTGTGTTTTATCTGAAGCAATTGTTTACTTTATACTGTGTATTGTGTGACGTGTTATCCGGCGCGCTGTTTTCAGTAACTTGTTGGAGTCTTCCTCCTGTTCCCACGGCCAGAGAGTCTACAGCGATAAACAATGGGTCCTGGACGACCACGTTCACCCCCAACCCCATTTTTCCCTCCTTCTTTCCCTCTTCTTTGTGTGTGTGTGTGTGTGTGTGTGTGTGTGTGTGTGTGTGTGACAGGTGGGGAGCGGGAAAGGGGACAGCAGAGCTGTGTTAAATACAAAGGTAGTGAAATGGAGACAGAGGTTGGTGGTGGTGTGTGTGTGGGGGGGGGGGGGGGAGCGGTTATGTCTAAGCTCAAACAAGTGTAGTTAGCCGTGTGTGTGGTCTCTTAAGTCAGTGTTGAGTCACTTATTTAATCCCCCAGGTATCACAGACAGAGACCTTGTGGACAGAGGACGAATGGGAGAAGGTTTATAGTCAGGCGTTTCTCCTAGGATAATAGGGTTGATTGCCACAACCCAGTATCTCTCTTCTATATATGTATTGGGACACTGGGTATGGCAGTCAACCCTCGAATATAGTATTTACGTTGATGAGCCTGATTCCCCCCAAAAAACATAGAATCGGTGTTGGTCTGTTGATATTAAAGTGCCAGTGGCCCAGGATGTCAGCCAAAGCAGCACGTGGCTGTCTATATGAAGATCCTACGAGTGAATAATAGTAAACTCCGAGTTGTCGGAGGCCAAACAGGAGAGGAGGGGGCTGAGAGGCGATGGCGCGCCATGGGACTGACTGTGCACAGGGAAATATATCAAACTGTGAGAAATCATGTTACTGACATTGTTCATCAAGCAAAAAAACTTTGTTCTAGTCTTCAAAGATATTGGCCTGTAATACGGCCAAGCAACTATTTAATGTCACAAATAGTCTCCGAGGCTAAGTCAGCTACTCCCCCCTTCCTACCATCTTCCAAACTCAAGAACTCCCTCAGAAATTCTTAGAGTTTTTCCAATGGCAAAATTGACACTATCCGTGAAAAGCCAGATTCTACTGCACCTGTACATTCTCTGAATGACAAAGTTTACTGTGGACCTCCTTTGGCTTGTTTTAGCCCTGTTAGTCAAGACTATGTCAAAAAGCTTTGTCTGCGATGCAGCCCTAAATCATGTGAACTTGATGCCATTCCCACTAACTTGCCCTTTCAGTGCATTGATGACGTCCTACCCCATCTTACTCTTGTTATCAATACCTCTTTGTCCTCTGGTCACGTTCCTGAAATCTTCCAGCCGCAGTGGGTACGTCCATTGATCAAGAAAACCTTCATTAGATAAAAAATGTTTTAAAGAATTATTGGCCTGTATCAAATTTGTCATTTCTATCAAAATTATTAGAGAAGATCCTTTTGGAACAAATTCTAGAACATCTCGAAAAGAATCACCTTTTGAATCCTCACCAATCTGCTTACAGACAAGGCCATAGTTGTGAGACAGCACTCCTCCGTATAGTCAACGACCTTCTCTTCGGGCTTGACGATGGGAATGTTTCCTTATTAGCGAGGTTAGACCTCTCCGCAGCATTTGACACGATCGATCGTAATATTTTGTTCTCACGGCTTCAAACTTCCTTTGGATTCAAAGACACAGCTGTCACTTGGATTGTCACAACGTATAAGACGGTGACAGGGAACACCCTGGGGATGTAAAGGGTTTCCCTATTTAAATCCTCCCTCCCACTAACTAATACTAACACGCACTACAAAACAAACACAAACAAACGCATACAGGTGCACAAACTGCCAATTGTATTTACAATCACTCCCACAGTCATTCACAATCACCCATCAGCACATATACCTTAACTTCCACATTACAACCCATGAGCATTCAAAGGACAGACATATAAAACCCAGCAAATTCCTTCGCCACAGCACCCAAGTGAATCTCAAGGGATTCCGACCCACCCAGAGTCCAACCCAGACAAGGGATACCACTGGCGGAATCACATGGTAACCAGGGGCTGGACTGCCAGGCAATTA
>JADBJO010024411.1:15000-17500 GCA_016801955.1 Conus betulinus
GAACAGGCAAGATGAGAAAACAAACAGACAAAAAAAAAAGCTCTACAAGAAGAAACGAAACACAAATAGAAAAATGCGATTTGCTCAAGATTTTCAAACCCATGTTTTGTCAGCGATTTAAGATTTACAGGTGAGTCGTGAAAGGTAAACAAACATTCATTAAGATCAGGTGGAAAAACACAACACAATATGAACGATTACCACCATCATCAAAATCAATCATCATCATCATCCACCACCACCACCACCACACCACCACCACCACCATCATCATCACATCATCTGATCATCATTATCTTCTTATTCTTCTTCTTCTTCTCTTCGCTTCTTCTTCTTCTTCTTCTTCTTCTTCTCTTTCTGTTTTTCTTCATGTAAAGAGTTGGTTCATGTACATGTGAAAGAGTTGTGTACATGGAATGACTTGTTGACTTCAGCTCAGTGGCCAGCCCCAATAGGGCCGTTTTGAGATCAGCTGGGCTATAAGCAACATCACCTTACCCATACCTTTCATCATCATCAATCATCATCATCATCCATCATGCTCCTCCTCCTCCTCAGCTTCAGCTTCATCTTCATCACCATTGTCTTGTTCTTTGTCATTGTTATCATCATTGTAGTCGGGTTCTTATCATCATAATTAGACTAATCATTCTAATTCGTTGTAAGATATGTTTTCTTCTACCTACCACAGAGCCCCCCCCCACCCCTCTCCTCGTCCTCAATCCTCCCGTTGCCTCCTCTCAGATCGCTCAATCTCCTCTACCGTCCTCCGTCTCCTCTCTTGGCGTGGGGGGCCTGAATCGCATTGTCTGTCTATCTGTCTCTATTCTGGTTACTGTCTCATAACCATCTGTATCTTCTATGTATAATGTCTTGTCTGTCTGTCTGTCCTGTCTGTCTCCCCCTCTCTGGACTGACTGTCCTGTCTGTCCCTCTCTCTCCCTCTCTCCTCCCTGTCCCGCATCTCACCCCCTCTCTCCCTCTCTCCTATCTCTCCTGTATACATCGATGTCTCTGTTCTAACACAAAAAAACGTGCATAAAACAGTCAAGAAACTTCTAGGATACTAAGGGAACCGTTTTCAGGACGGAATTCAGTCAAACCCAAGCGTAATTAGAACCCATGTGGCCCAGATCTTGAGACTTGGGTCATAAGTGTTGTCCTTGGTGAAAGCATATGGCTGGCCACTGGACCAATCCACCTTCGGATAGGAGACCAGACTAAATGTGACCAAGCTCGCTGCATGCAACATCCACTGATGGACGAATCGCAAATCGAAGAAACCCTCTCTGGCGTGAACAGTCCGTCAATTCACAATGATCAAGGTCTCGCAGTTTCTTCTTTCTCCTCTCGCTTGTCAGAAAGATAGTTACAAATTCTTCTCTAGTCCCCTCACTCAATCTCTCGCTCCCTCCCCCCCCCTCGGACTCCTCCTCTCCGCTATCTCTTCTCTCTCCCGCCCTCGCCTCACGCTCTCCTCCATCTCCGGTCAACTGCCCTCCCCTCTCCTCCTCCGGTTGTCGTCCCTCTCCTCTCTCTCCCCTACGTCCCGCTCCTCATCGCTCCTCCTCCCTCCCTCGTCTCGTCTCTCCTCTCCCCGCTCCCTCCTATCCTCTCTATATCTATTATATAGATATATATAATATTAGATATTATATATATTAATATATATTCTATATGATAGATAATATACATTGGGTGTGGGTGTGTGTGTGTGTTGTGGGTGGTGTGTGTTGTGTGTGTGTGTGTGTGTGTGCGTGTGTGTGTGTGTGTGTGTGTGTAAGCAGAGAAGAGAGCGAGAGAGAAGAGAGAGAGAGAGAGAGTGAAGTAAGTAAAAAGGCAAACAAGCAATTGTAAATAATATAACAAATATTTCGAGCGGCTGCTCTTTTTTTCAAGCACGGCATACTTTGTGTAATCACACGCAAAAGTGGAAGTGACATCCATCAGGTCGATGCTAACAAGAACATTGCGTCATTGACAAGTACTGTCATCACCAAGCGATTAAATCTAACACACCAACCTTCCTGTTATCATCTTATCACCTCCCCACCCCCACCAGCATACTGTACACAGCATAGCCCCCCCCCACCCCACCCCCCCCGTTTTTAACACCCCCCACCCCCCCCCCCCACACCGTTTTTAAAACCTCATCTCTCCTCTCTCTCTCTCTCTCTCTCTCTCTCTCTATCATCTTTCAGGTTTTCATTTTGTTAGTTGTACTAGAGGGAACAACTGTGTACATTTATATAACAAAGAACATCAATGCACACACACACACAACACAAACACACCACACAGCACGACGCCCGCACGCCACCAAGCACACAAACACACACACACACACACACACACACCACGACACAAGTCGGCTCTGGTGTGTTTCCCAACTTTTCGGCCAGCAAATCCCGTCCGCCTTCCTCAGAGGACTTAAATTGTCCTAGACCACAAACGTATTACCACTAATGCTGACGATCATATTCAGCTTCACAAGAAAGAA
>JADBJO010024411.1:22500-25206 GCA_016801955.1 Conus betulinus
AGTAGTGTTGAGTATATATGACTACCTTACTTGCTGGCACTCAGGGAGGATGTCATGTGCTGACGAAGGCAAATAAAGCCGAAAATTTCATTTATAAACAACGACAGCCTGTTCTACTAGTGTCCTTTTTTTCTTATATATATATATATATATAAGATACTGGATTCTGGCAGTTAGCCCTCGATGTGTGTATGTGTGTGAGTAGGGGGGTGAGGGTGTGTATGTGAGAGAGAGAGAGAGAGAGAGAGAGGAGAGAGAGAGAGAGACCACAGCTTGGTAGACAAAATGTTGGCATAAACCAACGTATCGCCAGTAACTCGTATGTCACACCGTCACCACCCCAGCCCAGCCTTCGTACTCCGCACACATCCGTTCACATATACATGTCAATCAACTGCCCTAAGGACCACTTCACTGTCCTCACTGCCTCCTGAAATGTGCGAGTATTACAAAACTTGTGATCACCTAGCTGCTGATCAATATTTGCTCAAAACTGACAAACGCCATTAGGATCATTCCCTCAAACTGAGGAAGGGGGAGGGGTGAGATGGGGGAATGTGGGAGGCACGAGTAGTGTTGAGAGATATATCAAGCAGGTCCTTTGCAGCGATACCATGAGAAGTATTTTTGTC
This sequence comes from Conus betulinus, assembly GCA_016801955.1. Lineage (NCBI taxonomy): Eukaryota > Metazoa > Mollusca > Gastropoda > Neogastropoda > Conidae > Conus > Conus betulinus. The sequence continues at coordinate 23,133 of JADBJO010024411.1, forward strand.
TGTATTGAAATGTCCCCTTATGAGATAACGAGAATATCCCAAGAAAATTATCAGACAAAAGCGTGTCTAAAAGGTAACGTCTTATGACGTCTAAGAGATAACAACACAGATATACGACATAAAACGTTACCATTTTAAACTGTTTGCAAATGTCCACGTTTAAGATCATATACAATCCATTAAGTCGTAAGTTCAAACAGTGTAACGTCCTACCCCCTACCAACTTCCCACCCTGTGGTCCACTAGGATAGCTTAAAGGTGTCTGTTAAAAGACAGACACGAGACAAGCAATACCCGCCCACATAATGAATATGATATGTTACAAGAGTATATAATTTTTAAGCTAACATTGAGAGAGATGATGATGAATACGGAAGAGACGGGATGGTGGGGGAGAGAGAGAGAAAAGAGAGGCAGAAAGAGAGAGGGGAAATATGAGGAGGACGAGAGAGGCAGTGTGCGTGCGTGTGTGGTGTGTGTGTGTGTGTGTGTAGTGTTGGTTGTGTGTGTGGTGTGTGTGTGTGCGTGCGTCTCTCTCTCTCTCCTCTCTCTCTCGTCTCTTTCTCTCTCCTCTCTCTCTCTCCCCCAGCCTCCCTCTCTCGTGTGTTGTGTGTGGGTGTGTGTGTGTGTGGTGTGTGTGTGTGTGTGTGTGTGTGCGCGCGCGCGTGTGTTGGTGGTGTTGCTGTTGTTGTTGTTGTTGTTGTCTGTTGTTGTTGTTGCTGCTGCGTTGCTGGCTGCTGTTTGTTGTATCTTGGTCTCTAGAGGCTTCTAAAGCAAAATAAAAAGAAAAGAAAAGAAAAAGAAAAAGAAAAAAAGAAAAAAGAAAAAAAAAAAAAAAACACGTTTTACATTTAAGAAACCCCACATTCAAACACCCAACACACCCAACTAACCAAACAAGCGACAAACGACAAAACTGTCAGTTTTGAACAGTATTTTGTACCATGATACCTGCGTCTTACATACTGACAGAGCTTTTTTTGTTTGCTTCTTTCTTTCTTGCTGTTAATGCTTGATCGGGAGCGCATTGTGTGTTTATGCAGGCATTGAAAAAAAAATATTTCATTACTTTATTATTTATTAGATTATCCTTCTTCTAGATGCATTATTTCATTTTTTCGTAGCTTGCTCAGTTTTTTGTCTTTGTTTCAGTGTGCATCGGCATTACATCGTTTTGCGGGCACGTAACATTTCATTTTCTGATAGCGCAGGCTCTTGGCTTTGCGTCGCTTCTCTAGCATTATGTTCATTGTGTATAAGAACGGGTTTGAGAGCCAACGCCCGAGTTGACGTGGCATTACAAATAAGCCATCCCCACGTTGACCTCCCCTGGGAATGACTTTTTGGCAACCACTGGCAGCCAGGACCCACACGAGGCAATAGGAACCCACGCAGAGGAAAACAGACAACGGAGACAGAGAGGGAATGAGGAGACGCCTGGCGCGGGTTGGAATCGTTTGGGAGCTGGGAAGTCTTTTGTACCCTGAATCTTGTCTCCTCGCTTTTCATTCAGATGATATTAGATATTGTGTTTCCTCCGCCATCACCGGGACCCGTATAGATAAGAAAAACGCACCACACCAATGGCGAGAAGAGGACAGGGACCAGGTTGCAAACTATATGATACTGAAGGAATAAACTAAAGTGACCAGGAAACTCAGCTCTGGTGACAGGCAGTGGAATCAAATCACCTGTCTCCGGCGGAAAACACCCCGTGTGAGGTGCAGGCCGGAGAGAGTATTACTGGCTAAGCCAGTGTCAGTCCCCATAGCCCAGATAATACACAGGCAATTTGAGCTGACCTAGGCTTCAAACCGAATATGACTGAAAGGACTGGAGCACAGGAAGCGATCAAAGTGATAGTCACAGATAAAAATGCTGATCTTTCAGAATAAATAACAAGGACAAAAACCCCTAGCAGTGCTGCAGGCTGGACTCTGTGTCCCTGAATTTTTCGTTCCAAGACGTAAGTGACAGACGATAAATATGATCTGCCCGCCAATGAAACAGTATGCCGCCATCAAAAAGGTCCAAGCCACACAATGAAGAACGATATTACAACCATCTGGTGCCC
>JADBJO010024412.1:0-5000 GCA_016801955.1 Conus betulinus
TGACGTCAGCCGGTTCGTGTTGAGTCCTGATCATGTATACGGATGTCTTGTGCGTCCACAACTCTCGAATGACTCTGCAATATGTGTCCAGTTACAGCCATTCTACAAAACTCTACCGTCAGTTTGGAATCTTCTCTCTAGATTGGCAAGAACCTGTGGAAAACAGACCTGCAGGTCGTAAAACGACAGTATGGGGGTTCATCGGCCATAGATATTTAATGAATGAAGACAACTGCTTTCACTTGGGCCTGTCTTTTCCACCCAGCATCAGAAAACTGTGACGTTACATTTCGGATACCCAAATTCTGCTGATGTCAACAATGAAATTTTACACGAACATAGTCCACGTGATGGTCGTTCAATGCGTCAACCGATGGTATTCCAACCACGGATGGTTGTTAGAGACTCGTGTTAGATCTACAGCGTTTGCCTTTTGTCTGGAATCGTCAAGAATGAGTATTTGTTGGAAGAAAGGAGCGGAGACAAACAGGTGCTTTACGCAGCATTGCTGGTTCCACAGACTGATGAACAGACGACTTCAGCTGAAGACCTCTTCGTTTTTTTGCCGAAAGAGCTTCGTCGACTCAGTCCACTGGTTTCTTGAGTCCATGTGTGCGATCATTAATCGCTGCAGGATCGAGTGGGTAGCTCAGCTTACATCGGACTCTCACCATGCAGCCAGCTCGTTCAGTTATGCTGGCTGACGTGTGTGTGGGCGCCCCTTACTCTAACAGCTGACCGTAAGCTATCAGGAATGCACACGCGCTTGTGGATGTAGTCTACTCATTTCCTTTTTTTCCTCACAGCCGCGCGCGCATGGCACGTGTTTGTCCATCACATCCGTTCCAGCTAGCGCGCGCCTTCAGCTAAATTCTCATGCACTGGAGGTAGCACATAGGCTCTCTCTCTCTCTCTCTCTCTCTCCTCTCTCTCTCTCTCTCTCTCTCTCTCTCTCTCTCTCTCTCTCATAGTGACCAGGGATAGTGTGGACTGAAGCACTGACCCTGTGCTCACTGAACGCGCGTAGAGCAGACCATACTTTAGTGTGCGTTCGTGTTTTCATTAGGTGGAAGAGTGTGCATTACTGTGTTTCGTTACAGAAGTCGCAGATTCGTTCAAAAGATCCTCTCTTTGCGGTAGATTCCAAACCCAGTGCATTAATGACAACACCCAAACTGGCGATTCATGGACAAAAGAGCCCGAAAATTCGCGGAAAGTACTCTTATTTGGAACTGCTGTTAGGTTACGGTGCTGCTGATAGCGTAGGTCCATGGAAGTGTTGCAAGAAGAGATCTAAAAAGAATCTCATTGTATTTGCTGTTGAGTGGCATGCCATTGATTTCGACGGTTCAGTTTTGTTCTTGATGACTTTGTTTTGGGTGTTTTGTTTCTTTGTTTGTTTCTTTCTTGTTGTTGTTGTTGTTTTTTTTTTTTTTTTTTTTTCTTTTGAATCATTTGTTTCGCTTTCCAGTTTCCTATGCTCTGCTTAGTGTCTAAAGGATGGTTTTTGAAAGCAGATGGGTAGGGCTTGGGGGGGGGGGGGGGGGGGGGGGGGGGAGAGGAGAAGAAGCAGGTAAATTTCGTGTGAAGTTTGGTTTGGTTTGAAGTGATCCGGGTTGAATATATTGAACTGGATAAAGCATTAAATGATCGTTGGTTCAGTTGGAGGGGGGAGGGGTGGGGAGTAAATCCTGGAAATGTTTAACATGATGCGATTTAACGTGACTATCTTTGTTACATTAGGAGTGTTACATAACCATGTACAATAATAAAGTAGTTTGGTCAAGGTGTACAAACGTGGTGTTTATACTGTTTGAAAGGGGATTACTGAATCAACATATAGAGTAAAGAGTGTTTTAAAAGGACCGACTCAGAGAGACGGAATGAAAGCTTGTCCAAACAGGCTTCCAACAATTGTCAGCGTCTTGTGTCCATCCCCAGTCCTTTGGAGAAGGAAGAGAGGGAGTCTTCACCAGTGATTGTTCCCCAACAAATCCGGACTGGAAAGCAGCACGAAGAACATGTTGATATAACGCGTCTGCAGTTTGGGGGGGGGGGGGGGGGGGGGCATGTTTTCAAGAGATCTGCATCTCTGGGGGGAAAGAAGTCATTGTCTTGCTTCGTTGACTGTTGTCATTGTACTATTCTTCTCATACATCAAGACAACAAACTTCTCAGTCACGTTGAAACAGTCCTCAGTTGGTTGTTTTCCAGATGCTGTTTGTAGGAAAGAGTCAGTCACACCTGGAAAGGGTGCCTGTGTCGTCCATGCTGTGACTTTCCTTTTCCCTGAAATACTTTATGAAAAAGATGAGCCAGCGGCGGGAGACCCACCACAGAAAAAAAAAAAAAACAGCAGTCATCTTCACGCTGCACAGTTCTTTCCCTTGTCCTTGTAGGAGAGCATCTCCAATTTGCAATTTGCGTTTAGCTCGTTGCACACACACGACTGTTTATTTTGTCACGGCATGTTTTATGCCACACAGCGCATTGTTTTCGAAATGTTTCCGCAATACCTGATCCATCATCCAATGCTGAGAAGTCAATATCTGAAAAACGGTAGCCAAGGTCATGAAATTCCTTAAGTTTTTCTCCAACATATTTATATCCTGACCCTCGCATGTTTGGTTTCTGTAGGCTGAACGAGCTTTACTCTACTTTTCTCCTGACATGAAGCAAATACTCCAGTCTAACACTTGTTATGCAGTTAATGGCGGCGATGGTTGTCCAGCTGAAGTACCTGATGATTCAGTAGACTGTGGAGGAAGATTACAGTATCCTTTCTTCATGGTTTTGTGTAAAGCTGCATTAAAACACACTGACTATGTACACACCATTTCTGAGAAAAAAACCTTTGTTTGAATATTTGTTATTTGGAATCAGACAGTAACATATCTAAATTCATTCCCGCAGATAGCAATCACACACACACACACACACACACACACACACACACACACACACACACACACACACTCGCACACATGCCGACTCACACACACACACACACACACACACACACACACACACACACACACACACATACACACACACACACACACACACATACATACACACACACACACACACATACACACACACACACACACACACACACACACACACACACACACACACACTGTGGATATGTCTCACACTTGAGTCTCAAGAACACACACATTGTAGGGCGGAGGCAGAACAGGGAAGTTGAAAGTCGGGTTGCCAGAGGTGGAGGATAAGAAGATGGATGTCGGGTCGCCGGAGGCGCAGGATGGTAGCTGGACGGCGCGCGTGCGTTCACTCGCGCACTCCCCCCATCCCTCCCCCCTTTTTTTCTTAAACTCGTAAAATGGTGTGAAAAATTCACGTAAAACAAAACAAATTTGATTTTTTTTTTGGCTCCCCCGGTTTTTCTTCATCAACTTCTCTTTGTTCGTACAGATCCTGGAACGCACTGCTGTTGACGGCGTTTCTGAATATAGTCCACGTGTCATTCAACATACCATTCCCTTCCAAAATCACGCGTTCTCTATAAATGACTTTGATGAAGTCTGAAAAACTGCAAAGGGCAACGGAGAGCAATCTGAGTGATCTGAACGAGAGCGTTTCATTCTTAAATTCAATGTAAAGTTTGGTTTCTCTCACTAAATGCCAATCTGACCAAAATGGACATTTGCGTATGCCCTTGCACGTGCGCGCACATGTGTGCGTGTGTGTCTGTGAGCGCGCGCGCGCGCGCGCGCGTGTGTGTGTGTGTGAGTGTGTGCGTGCGAGGCAAATCCGAGCAGCCTGACACGGCTCGTTTATTTTGTACAAGAAACAGCACAGACGCGCAAGGTTTGCGTCCTGTTCTTCCCAAACCCGGACGTAGTTTTTCATCATCGGCATGAAATCTGGTGATTTCTGTGGGCGGAACATGTGTCTCTGTGTCACACTGACTACGGTCTGTGGCGTGAGGTGGACGTCTCCTCGTGCCACTCAACGTCTCACTCTGCAGTTCTTCTAGCTGCTCCTGCCTCCCACCAGTGTGACGATTCTGCTGTGCATCTGGTTCTCCGTCTGAGCAGGTCGGTGTGTAGACGTTTCTGTGTATGACTCGGAGTTTGCAGTTGGTGTGTGTGTGTGTGTGTGTGTGTGTGTGTGTGTGTGTGTGTGTGTGTGTGTGCGTGCGTGCTTGCGTGCGTGCGTGCGTGATTTGCTTTTCTCTCTCGTCTTAGACCAGTCTGCTGATATTTAGGTGTGTTCTACCCTATGAATTTTCGTTTTTTTACCCTATTTTCATTTTTGTTTTTGTTGTTGTTTGTTTTTGTTACGACTCAATCTGTTGTCTTTGCTGTTTGATCTTGTCTCACGCCAAGCCAGTCTGTAATTATTCCTTTCTACTTTTATCTTTTTTTTCAGACCGGTCAATATTTTCTGTTTTCTCCTGTCTTTTGTGAAGTCAGACTATAGTGGGTTTTTGTTGTTGTTGCTTTTTTTTTTTTTTTTTTTGCTGTTCCATTGCCAACTTCTGTGCCAGCTCAGTGGCACTCCATCCACGCCGCTCATTCCGACCCCCCTCCCCCTCCCCTCCCGTCCGCAGCCACAAACTGGCCCGTTTCACCGCAGCCCCGTCACAGCCACTCCACAGAGAGCTCTCAATGTCAAGTCGTCAAGAGGCAACCCACCAGAGGGAGACACTGCACTGCTGCCGAGTCACTTCGGTGGTGTTCAGTGGCGCCTGTTCTGATCCAACATACGCAAGACACCACCTACAAACCTCCCTACTGACGACAATAATTGCTTGGTCGCGGAGCCCGTGCCCGTGAGCTCTCCCTCAGGAGGGCACCACTACATCCGTCCAAAGACAGCCCTCAAGAATTTTGCCGATCCCCGATGACTCCGACAAAATAAAACCAAGGCCGTAGACGTGGAGAGGACATGGGAAGAATGTGGTCACCATGAGAGCAGGGCATGAGGGACCACAGAATCTGAAACGCTTCTTTAATGCTGATCAGTCA
>JADBJO010024412.1:15000-25205 GCA_016801955.1 Conus betulinus
CACGTGCGCAGACTGACACAAACACACATACACAAACATACAGAGAGAGAGAGAGAGAGATCAAGTCACCGAATACTACGAAGAAGCAGTGGTTCCTTCCGTTTCAGTGTCTGTTTCGCTCGATACTTCGTGGTGCTATTAGCACAGTGTGTCTGTGTCTGTCGGTCTCCCAGCCGACAAGTGCTACTACAACGGACAGGTGCGGAGCTACATGGGCAGGCTGAAACCACACGGAGGATGGGGTACCCTGTCAGGACTGGACTGCCCAGAAGCCGCAGAAGCACCGCTACACTCCGGATGACTTTGCGGATGGCAGCCATCCTGACAACTTCTGCCGTGCCACTTCTGACTCAAACCGGCCGTGGTGCTACCGTATGAGAGGCTCCAGATGGGGCTTTTGCCACACCGTCAACTGTGGTGGGTCATGATGATGGTGGTGATGAGCTGTGTGATGATAATGATGATGATGATGATGATGATGTGGAGGAGGGGGAGGAGGGGGAGGACGATAATGATGATGATGATGAGGTGGTGGTGATAATCATGATGATGATGTGGAGGAGGAGGAGGGGGGAGGACGATAATGATGATGATGATGATGTGGAGGAGGAGGGGGAGGAGAGGGAGGACGATAATGATGATGATGATGACGATGATGATGATGATGATGATGACGATGACGATGATGATGATGACGGGGAAGAGGGGAGGAAGAGGAGGACGATAATGATGATGATGATGATGATGATGTGGAGGAGGAGGGGGGAGGGGTAGGACGATGATGATGATGATGATGATGATGATGATGATGATGATGATATCAATAATCACGATGATGATAATATAGATGGTAATAATGGTTATAACAACAATAATATTAATAACGTAACAACCTCGAAAAATCATCATCATCATCATCATCATCATCATCATCACCACCACCACCACCACCACCACCACCACCACCACCACCACCATCATCATAAAAAAACAAAAAGAAAAATCACTACTACTACGATTCTACTACTATTACCACTAACTACTACTACTACTACTACTACTATTGCTGCTGCTGCTGCTGCTGCTACTACTACTACTACCACTACTATCACTACTTCATCCTGTTTTAATAGAAATGAAATCATACTCTCTCTCTCTCTCTCTCTCTCTCTCTCTCTCTCTCTCTCTCTCTCTCTCTCTGTGTGTGTGTGTGTGTGTGTGTGTGTGTGTGTTCTCTGTTTGTCTGTTTGTCTATCTGTCTGTCTGTCTAAACTCTCTCTCTCTCTCTCTCTCTCTCTCTCTCTCTCTCTCTCTCTCTCTCTCTCCACACGCACACAGGCGTCCATGCACAAGAAATTCACAAAGAGCTTCTATGCACGTGCAGCCTGTCCGGCGGGCCTGTTTGGACATAACTGTGCCAAGGTGTGCCACTGCAGGGACCCCAGCGAAAACTGCGACAGGACTCGGGGACACTGTACCAATGGCTGTGACAAAGGATGGACTGGTTTTTGACTGTCAGTCACGTGAGTAGGATGCTGGCGGCCCTACCCCCAAATTCACCCTGCTCTGCTTCTACCCTTTGACCCTCCCATCTCCTCGTAGCCTTCACATTCCGTTTTTGAACTCCCGGTTCTTATAAAACAGGGAGTACTTTACAGTGGGAACGAAGAAATGCTCTGTGTGTGTGTGTGTGTGTGTGTGTGTGTGTGTGTGTGTGTGTGTGTGTGTGTGTCCATGGTCAAAATGTGTTCCACTCGCTCCAGACAAAACTACTGGGCCGATCTTTTTGAAAATATATAGGTATGTTCATTATGGGTCACGGATGATGCCCGATGTGTTATTTTACCGTTATAGCCGTTACTAACGGCTATAACGGCCCATAACGGTTTTCCTTCTTTAGGGAATGTCGCAGAATGTACTTGGCCGATCTTTCTGAAAGTTTGTAGGCATGTTCATTATGGGTCACGGATGATGTCCAATGTGTTACTTTACCGTATATAGCCCATAACGGTTTTTCTTCTTTATGAATATCTCAGAAAGTACCTGGACGATCTTTCTGAAAATTTGTAGGTATGTTCATTATGGGTCACGGATAATGCCCAATGTGTTATTTTACTGATATAACAGTTACTTACGGCTATAACGATCCATAACGGTTTTTCTTTTTTATGGACTATCTCAGAAGGTACATGGCCGATCTTTCTGAAAATTTTTAGGTATGTTTATGATGGGTCACGTATCATGCCCGATGTTTTTTGTTTGTTTGTTTGTTTGTTTTTTACCGTTTTAGCCTTTACTAACGGCTAGAACGGCCCATAACAGTTTTCTTGTTTATGGAAACTCTCAGAAAGTACTTGGCCGATCTTTCTGAAAATTTGCAGATATGTTTATTATGGATCACAGATGATGGCCGATGTTTACCAAAATAGCCGTTACTAACGGCTATAACGGCCCAAACGGTTTTCCTCTTTATGGAATATCTCACGCGAATTCAAGATAAACTGGGAATACGTTTATATGCTTTGCATTCCTTGAAAGAGCTGTTCTTGTTTTTCGTTGATACTTTTTTGTCGTGTGAAAAGAACAGTTTATTATCTTTTTGAATTTTTTTTGTATTCCAGTTTATCGTAAACCTGATGTTACTGTTTGTCTCCTTTTTGGCAACATTATCACCACATAATCTCCAATAATTTTTACGTCTCCTTTCTTTCTCCGTCATGCGAAAGAAGCAATGGGTTTTAAAGAAAAACAATGCGCTGTACCATTTGTTCTAGAGCTGTTCCCGCTTTTTTAAAAATTCGTTCCTATAATATTAAAAAGAAAACAGTTAAGACTGTTTTTTTTCTTTTGGCATCCCTTTTTGCTTGTAAATTTGACATGATTCATTCTGTTGTTCTCCTATCAATAAGGCCCTTTTCTTTCAACATTATCTACACATAATCTCTAATATCATTACCTCATTTCATGATGAATTACATGTATATGTCATCTTGCCTCCTTCTGTTTCTGGTAACTATTTTTTCATTGCATCACGGACAATTCTATCGATTAATTCAGTGAGTACAATGTTACTAAACACTTACTCAGACGCTGTATGACACATTTTTTTCCAAACATGTGACTCTACGGGTGTGTTCTATGATGTTGTATGAAATCTTATGAGTTACATTGTTCTGATCATTGTTCGACTGCAGATCCATGCATTGGACAGGCTAGGAGATCCTTGTTTGTTTTCTTTAGGTGCCTCGTCTTCAACATCTTTACCTCAGTCCAGCAAAACCAGGACTCTGGTCAAACTGGGACAGGTGCGTTGATTTTCTATCTGTGTGTGTGTGTGTGTGTGTGCGTGCGTGCGTGCGTGTGTGTGTGTGTGTGCGCGCGCGTCTGCGAGCGTGCATATCCGCATGTGTGTGTGTGTGTGGGGGGGGGGGGGTGTATGTGTGTGTGTGTGTGTGTGTGTGTGTGTGTGTGTGTGTGTGTGACATTTCATGACAACAGTCAGAAGGCAAGTACAGTAAAAAGTACCAATTCACGATTTAGTCAGATTACATGGTGAGAAAACAAGGCAATGCAGTTTGATAAGAAGACATAGACCTAAGCATGACAACGTGTGACCGGATGACAGATGCTGCACGTGTGAGCAAGAGCCGTCAGTATCTCTTGCCATCCTTTTAACTAGAAATATACGTCATTGTGTTGCCGGATTCTCAGCCAGACATGTCTTAGTATGACACAGAAACAATCATGGAAACCCACTCTTTGAGTAGATGACGTAGAACACGCAAGATGTGGAGCTGTTTAATCCTGGAACATTCACTGGAACAAGACCTGACATGACAAACCACTCTGTGATTCGATGTCTTGGAACACACAAGATACGGAACCATTTCATCTAGGGACTGACAAACAAGGAGATCCGATATTTTATGATCAGATCACAAAGAGAGACTTGTGTAATCAGCTGCCCCGGCGTGATGGTTAGCGTCGCGAACTCCCGGCTTGGAGGTCGTGGGTTCGATTCCCATCACAGTCATGTGAGATTTTTCCGCCCCGACCGGCTCTTACCCAGAGTTGAGTTTGCTACAGGCTCAGTTTTGGAAGACTGGGACCACACAGTTTGAGTTTCATTCTCTAAATGGATGCATCTTTGAGAGTGTTGCTCAAATTTCCTGACCAGCACTGCAGGTGTCTGTATCTCTCGGGCCTGGTTGACGCTAGGATATGTTACGAAAGTGAGCGTAGAGTACAGCTGTCATGCAGTCTCAGACCAGAATGGAAATCCGTAGCATCTTCTTCATTATCCTCATTTTCATCGATCAGTATTAAGAAAAAAGTTAAAATGCTGTGTCCCTTCGTGCTCTGCTCTCATGGTGGCTAAAGTTTCGATATCCTCTCCGCCTTGGTTTGATTCCGTCAGGGTCACCGGTATTGGTAAGTTCATGGGGGCTGTTGTTAGTAGGAAGCTTAGTAGGAGGTGTCTTGCGTATGTTGGGCCAGAACTGGCACCACTGAACACCACCGAAGTGACTCGGCAACAGTGCAGTGTCTCCTCCGGTGGGTTGCCTCCTGACGATTTGACATTGACTGCTCCCTGTGGATTGCCGGTTCAGGGGCTGCGACGGGTTGTGGCTGAGGAGGACAGGAAGGTCGAAATAAGCGGTGTGGGTACAATGCCACTGACACTGAACATGCGGCAGCAAATTATCAAATTAAAGAAAGAAAGAAAGAAGGACGTGTGTGTACGTGGCTTATCTCCTTTTTTTGTCAAATGATACGGAGAGCCCCAGGAGCAATATGACCAGTCACAGTTCTTCCTGCGATAGAAGTCTGTCTGGTTTGTATTTTTGTAAGAAAAATGAAATTCGATTCCATGTGTCTTTGCTGGCACTTCCATTCTACTGCTTATTGTTCTCGCAGTCAAGAGTCACAGCAAAGACAGTGTCCACGACCAGATCTCTGTTGGAGCAGCCTGGTGAGATCTCAGCAGCGGATGTTGTGGAGGTGGCCCAGTTACTGCTTCATGCCAGCCAGCTGAAAAGCATCTCCCCACGGGTCAGGAGTCACGTGTACATCATTTGAATGTTAGGGTAGAAGCTACCTATTTTTTTGCAGCGTGATGATAATAAGTCTGCGCTTTTTTTTTAATCCGATAGCACTGAGCGCTGGTAACATGTATACGTTAGAACAAGAAACAAGCGTTAGTATTACGAAATTATTATTATTATGATTATTATTGTTATTATTATTATTATTATTATTTTCAGTCTGCTTGTACCCAGCTTTTTCTCCTGAAGCCCATGGTATGATAGTCTTAAACTGTTGCCTTGTCTATATCCCGTGCCAATGTGGATTCATATCCACATGAAAATCGCAGTCTTGTCTTGACATCCTACCTGCTCTCTCCTTCTCTGTCCTTATCTTTGTCTCGGTCATTGTATCTGTCTGTCTGTCCGTGTTTGTCTGTCTGAGTTTGAATGGGCCTGTCTTCAAGGGAAGGGTTTGATATTTAAAGCAGTTTCCCTTTTTTTTTTGTTCTCATTTTCCTTCTCTCCCCTCTCCCCCCCCCCCCCCACCGCTCTCCACTGTGCCTCCGTCCCACCCACCCCCTTTCCGTGCCTCCCCCCTCCCTTTCTTTTCTTTTAATTTTTGGCAAGTCAATACTGTAATGACGGAGGAATGGTTAGCCTGTTCTGGTTCTCCCTTCACTGCTAAACTGTTCAACAAACTACATGAATTAATCCGGCCTTTATTTCTTCGTTTTCAGATGGCCAAAGATCTGGTCAAGATACTGGAACTGGTGTCAGCCCTTGACCACACGTGCTGGAGAGCAGTCCGGCTCTGTGCCAAACACCACCACGAGGTCAGATGTAGTTGTCAGGGTCTGAGATTTTTTTTTTCAACAGTCCCACACTGTTAACGCATACACATTCATTTACACAAGCGTGCGCGCGTGCGCAGAGAGAGAGAGAGAGAGAGAGAGAGAGAGAGAGAGAGAGGGAGTTTTTGAACCGATCTGCAGCAAAGAGTACCATTCGTTTCAAAGGAAAAAAAATCTTTACTAGGCAGATGATGATGATGATGATGATGATGATGACTTTCGACGATGATAATGATGACATTTTGTGATGGCGATGATGATGATCATGATCATGATCATGATGATATTTTGTGATGGCGATGATGATAATGGTGATGATGATGTTTTTGTGATGGCGATGATGATAATGGTGGTGATGATGATGATGATGATGATGATGATGATGATGATGATATTTCTGATGGCGATGATGATGTTGAGGATGATAATGACGATATAGACGACAACGATGACTATTTCTGTACAACAGTTTGATCATGGCACCGGAATACGTAGCAGACAGAATCAGCCTGCAGGAGGAAGGGGAGGTTGAGGTAGAGACCAACAACACGCTGCTCCATGTCTGGAACCTCAACAATGCCTCATGCCACCCCGTCCTGGGAGTTCAGATGCTGACTGATCAGCACACCCGGAACAGGTCTTCAGTCAGCGTCACCACAGAGTCCCACATCCAGGACGACGTGCTCGCTGCCATCATGTTGTCTGCGGACACCTGCCAACGGATTCTGCAAGGTGGGTGTTGCTCAGTACCCTGAATTTTTTTTTTTTTTGTCTCTGATCAGAACTATTTATTTTGCTTTTTGTAGTTTCTGTCCGAAATTCCAGATATTACTTCTTTTTCTTTATTTCTTTCTTTCATTCACTCTTCATTGATTGATAGATCGATTGATTGATTCATTCATTCATCGTTTACTTATTCATTTATTTTATTTGTTTGTTCATTTATTAATTCATTGTGCTTATTGATTTATTTGCTTATTCATTTGTCTATTCAATTCTTTTATTTATCAATTCATTCTACTTATTCATTTATGTACTTATTCATCTATTTCGTATTTGTTTATATGTTTATTTATTCATTTATGATTTATTAAACTGTTCTTTCATTCATTTATTTTATTTGTTGTGTCTCATCTTCTGATCCGTGAAAGTGGCATATCACCACTACGTGCCCACACCCTTCATTGCAGTTCACCTCATGTACGGACTCCCTTCCACCTCTCTCTTTCATCCCCCCCCCACTCCCTCCCCCCTCCCCCCCTCCCCCCCCCCCCCCCATCCCAATCCAACCGTCATATTCCTAACGCCGTGCCTACTCTAAGAGTTCCATGAGGGGATCCTAATATCAGTCAATTAAGATTTTTAACAAAATTTCGGGTGTGTTTTCAGACGATGTATTTCAAAAACGGTTGTGTGAATGAATGACTTGTGGGTTGACTTCAGCGCGGTGACAGCCCTGATATGGCCCTTTACGGTCGGCTGGGCTATAAGCAACATGGCCTTACTTTGCTAGGTCAGTTGAGAGAACATACTGCGCTGCTGGTGAAACTTTCCGGTAGTGTTGTGTTCAGATGGTAATAATAATAATAATAACAATGAATACTTATATAGCGCCTATTCTCGGCTAGAGACCAAGCTCTAAGCGCTTTACAATCAACACTCGTTTACACAACGAGCTGTCTACCTGGGTAGTGCCGATTGAAGAGCTGCCAGCTGGCGCTTCATTCAGTCGTTTCCCGTGTCATCCAGTCAATATCGTTCAATATCGTTCAGTCATTTTCCTGACTTCCTTCATTCGTTCCATTTCTCACGCAGGGTGCATGCTATGTGTAACGTGTCATCCATACCAACGGAACCTCGGTTTATAGTCTCATTCGAAGGACTGTATGGGAAATGGAGTCAGAACCAATGTTAACTCCGAGGGAAAAATCTCCCTGTACGGAAACGCCCCGGCGGAGATTCGAACCCGCAACCCCGGGATCACCAAGATTACGAGTCCGTTGCTCTACCAGCTGAGCTATTCCGGCTGTGATGCATCTGCCCTGATTCCACACAGGGAAATATTCTTCTGACAATAGAGTGGGTGGGGTAGGGATAGGCTGAGGACAAAGGGATCAGGGAAGAAAGGGGTGGTGGAACTATCAGTCCTCGAGGGCGTGCTGATGTCAGGTCAACGGAGAACATACTGCACTTTCCGCTAGTGTAGTGTTCAGATGATGTGTCTGCTTTGATTCCACACAGGAAAATATTCTTCTGACAATAGAAAGGGGTGGAGGTGGGGGTTGTCTGGAGGACGAAGGGGTCAGAAAAGAAAGAGGTAGGGAAACTATCAGTACCACTCGAGACTGGCCTTGACTCGGTCAAACTTTTAAACAGTATTTGTAAGGCTCCGCCGAAAAAGGTAGACAAATGAATCACAAGACAAAACACGACGCGTTTCGACCTCTTAGGTCTTCTTCAGGCAAGAACCACAACACTCAGGACAATGAAAATGAATGGAATGAACAATTACTTATCGTCCTCCCATTCGGCGCAGGATGGGCGTTGGGTCGGTCAGCAGATTCATCTCCTTTCCTGTGTCAGAGTTCCAGGGTCGTGACATCCGGGTGTCGGCCAGCGTGAGGCGACAGACCGGGCTGTTCCAGGTGGGAGGCAGACCCACAGACCCAAAGGTTGCAGAGCTGTGCGGCGTGAACCGGACCTCCGCTGACCAGAGGGTTGAGGACACAAGGTCAAAGGGGGGTCACTTCAGTCTCAACAGCAAGGTGGTGTCCATGAGACTCAGCGTGGATGGTCAGCCCGTCACTGACTTGTCTCCCTTTGGCCATGTGACCACAGTGTTTCAGCCTTTGCAGGTTTTTGTTTCTGGAATTTGAAAGAGCGAAGTTAATGAGAAATATGTTCTGTGATAAAAGAAAAATGAAACAGCTACAACGCAAACATTTTTTTTTTTTTTGTAAAAGATCAAGGCACACAGAGGAAACATAGGCATGAAAAATATGTGTGTGAAGTTAGGAAGAATTGAATTTGGATTATATTCTCTGTCTCTGTCTCTGTCTGTCTGTCTGTCTGTCTCTCTCTCTCTCTCTCTCTCTCTCTCTCTCTCTCTGAACTTCACATTTCCCTTTCCTTTCCTCAAAGGAGAGTGTGTTGCCAAAGTACTAATTTTGAATAGTTGAAAGAGTGTTCGTTTCTTTTTAGTGGTGGGTATAATTCACAGGGAAAACGGTACCCACAGGGAGTCCCGATCAGAGCTGACAGAACGGAGCCAGTGCGTGTTCTGGACTTCAGCCTGGAGGACGGGCATGGCGGGTGGTCTGGCACTGGCTGCCACCTGGATCGGGTCCTGTCTGGGAAAGTCGTCTGTTTCTGTGATCACCTGACCCACTTTGCTCTCCTGGAGGTTAGTCGCTACCTCCGAGCAACGACTCTGTCTGTCTGTCTGTCTGCCTGTCTGTTTGTCTGTCTGTCTGTCTGCCCGCCCGTCCCCCCCTGTCTGTCTGTCTGTCTGTCTGCCTGCCCGTCTCTCTGTCTGTCTGTTGTCCGTATCTCTGCATTCCTCCCTTGACCACTGCTCCCTCGACATCACTTTCCTTTTCTCCACCTCTCCCTTTCTGTTTTACTCTCTCTCTCTCTCTCTCTCTCTCTCTCTCTCTCTCTCTCTCTCTCTCTCTCTCTCTCTCTCTCTCCACTCCACTTTATCGACCTCTCATATTAACTCCAACTTTTGTTTGTTTGTTTGTTCGTTTGTTTTGTCAAAAAGATCACAGTAAAAGTGCCAAAGCAGCTTTAATCCTTTCATCACTATAGTAATCGCACAACTACTACAGTCAGAACGCCGCAGTCGCCGCAACCAGGCGCCACAGACATGCTATGATTCACGTTTTGTTTCTGTGTGTATTTTCTCTTCAGGTGGTCTCGCATTATTTGACCAGTACATATTTAAAATTTGAACAGTACGTCTGTCTTTAACATGCCGCATACGGGTTAACAATTGGTATAGTGCTTCAGTTGTTACGGCCTGGTAAATTAGTACTACCCAACAGCCGTTCTGCTGCACAGCTGGTTTTTCGCTGTCGGCAGATTGCGGACATCTGAGATGAAAGGGTTAACAAAGCCAGGGGAACGATGGAATGAGTCCCAAGAAGAAACGCAGTTGATTTTGGTGATGGTCCATGGTACTAACACTTATAATTACACAAAAAAATCCGGGATTTATTCAGCAAGATAAACAACAGCAATAACAACAACAACAACAACAACAAACAAAACGACGACACAAACCTCGGTGGGAAAAATCGATTATAGCCTAATATTTGTCAACAGT
>JADBJO010024413.1:0-5000 GCA_016801955.1 Conus betulinus
AATGATTCTGGTGAAATTTAACATCTGCGATACTAACCGATGTACCATAGTGGCTGGGCGAAAAGCCGCAGACGGAATTGCTGCTATTGTGATTGAAGTGAAATCTTCATGACATGTTACCAGTTTCGTCAATACCTGGGAACTTTACTTCTTTGCAGTGTTTTTTTATAACATTCTTGTGCATTATCTAAATGCATGTTGCTATTAACAAAATAAAAATGCTGATGATTCACTTGCCCTCTTTGGTGTTACTTTATAAGAATGATGAGATGATGACGACGACGATGATGATGATGATGAATATTTACATGCCTAGTCACTGAATGCCCTTGTTTGAACTCCGGACCGTCAGCACAAAGAGACGCTGTCATTATTCGACTGCGGTCCCCTCATCTAGCGAACAGGGGGGGGAAATCTGTTCAAGATTTCACTATACTAGCGTCCCTATAGTGGGACGCTATAGTTATTTGCCTTTTATTGGCTTAATGTTAAAGATAAGGCAACTAAATTGTGATAAGTAGTTAAAGGGAAGCAACTTCTATAATTCTAATATAAAACAAGCGTTATCTCCCTTGGAATCTATTTCCGGTTGTCGGCCATTTGTGATGAACCACATGGTTGAAAACAGTCAAGATGGATCAAAGCAAAAGCTTTTGTCAAACACATTTTAATGATATTATTGAAGTAAATGTGATACTTAGGATATAAACTAAAACCGTGTGCGATGATATAAGCTTATTGTTTATAATAGGTAAATTTGTTGCGTTTTATAGGCGTTCCACTATAGGGACGCTAGGCACGAGAGGGTACAGGTTGTTCATTTCATGCCAGTGTTAGCTTTTTGTGTTTGAAATCAGTCTAAATTGTAACAGTGGTGAAATATTTATGTTACATTGTTATTTAATTTGATAATGTGTTATAATTTTGATGTATATTATATTTTTTGTTTATTTCATTGCGTAAATTTTATTAGTTATAGGATCGATAAATAGGCACAGGAAAAAAAAAAAAAAAAAAAAAAAAAAATTGACACATCATGTGTTCTTTGTTAATCTCACTTATCTCTAAAGATGAAATAAAGTCAAACCAATCGAAGAGCTGGATAGCTCAGTCAGTAGAGCGTTCGACTCTTATTCCAAAGGTCAGGGTTTGAATCCCGGCATTACTGAAACTGGTTCGCTAGTGTCAGGACAATGTGACCAGCTGTCTCTGATCCGCGAAAGTGGCTGAGACGTAAAGCACCAAAACAACCAACAGTCAAACTAACCTAAATATGTGCATGCTCGACTTCCTTGGTGCTTACTTTATCAAAACGATCTCTGTTTTGCAGACGATACAACGTAAATGAAGTACTGGATATCCTTGAAGCGGACACTGCTTTCCAAACTGCCAATATCTACATTGATCCCCCACCTACAGATGAATTGACGGACGAGGACAGTGGAGATGAAGATGCTGAAATTCACAATCTGAGTGGGCGGCAACTTCAGTCATCTGCTTCAGCAACAGTCATTTATGCTGACGGAAGACAGATCATCGGTGGTGACAGCACTCAGTCTACTCCCCAAGAGAACGACATGGTCAGTTTTTATAGTTTTTTTTCTCATATACCTACTTCCCTCTATTCCCTCTCTCCCTCTCTCTATCTCTCTCTCTCTCTCTCTCTCTCTCTCTCTCTCTCTCTCTCTCTCTCTCTCTCTCTCTCTAAAAATACTATAATTCAGTATCTAAAACGTGCGTATGTGTGTGTGTGTGTGTGTGTGTGTGTGTGTGTGTGTGTGTGTGTGTGTGTGTGTGTGTGTGTGTGTGCGTGTGTGTGTGTGTGTGTGTGTGTGCGTGTGTGTGTGTGTGTGTGTGTGTGTGTGTGTGTGTGTGTGTGTGTGTGTGTGCAGGATTCAGATGAACAAGTTTCTGAACTGGGGAATGCAGAGAACGGTGTGTAATCTCTTCACAACGTGGCAAAAAAACGTAAAGCTGACTCTGGACACATGGCCATTGGAGCTACAACTCCACAGAAAATGCCAGCTAGGCCATTCCATGCACGGCAACCAGCAGGGCGATCTTGGAAAAAAGTTGACTTGTCACAGCGCCAGAAAGATCGCTTCAAATGGTTCACCCCAGAAAGGAGCACCTCCTCCCTTCCAACTGATCCAGTGGAACTTTTTTGAACTTTTTTTTTTTCGATGAGGATGTGATTGAGTTGATCACCGAGCAAAGCAAAAAGTATGCAGCATTCAAAGGTAATCATACCTTTTCTCTTTCACCCGATGAGGTTCGCACCTTTCTGGCCATCCTACTTCTATCTGGTTACTGCACACTTCCCCGACGCAGAATGTACTGGTCCAATGACACTGACATTCATAATGCAGCTGTCACCTCAGCCATGAGCCGAGACAGATTCGAGGAGATCATGAGATACCTCCATGTGAGTGACAACACCAACCTTGATGCTGATGACAAGATGGCCAAAGTCAGACCACTGCTGACCATGCTGAATGAAAGAAGCCTTCGTTACTTTCAAAGACAACAGAATCTCAGCATTGATGAGCATGGTCCCGTACTATGGTCGCCATGGCTCAAAACAATTTATAAGAGGCAAACCCATCCGATTTGGATTCAAGATGTGGGTCCTTGCTACCCCCTTGGGATACCGTCCAATTTGAGCCTACCAAGGGGCGAAAGGAAGGCAAGCTGTTGCGGCCTGCCCTGTGTGTGTGGGAATGGGAGGATCAGTTGTCATCGATCTTGTATCTGAAATCCAAGGACAAGATGCTTTCCACCTCACGTTTGACAACCTCTTCACGTCACTGAAACTCGTGGACTACCTCTCTTCCAAAGGCATTGCATGCACAGGAACCATTCGTGCAAATCGGGTTGAAGATTGTCCACTGCGATCAGTACAGGAGATGAATAAAACTCCAAGGGGCACCTTCGACTACTACACTGACACAAGCAATGCCATAATCGTGGTTCGTTGGAATGACAACAACGTTGTCAATGTGGTCTCCAACAAGGTGGGCGTGAATCCTACACAGAAAACAAGAAGGTTTTCAGACACAAGCCAGGCAGCACATCAACATTGATCAGCCAGCTCTCATCAACCACTACAACAAGACCATGGGGGATTGATAGGATGGACCAGAACATTGACAAGTACCGCGTCTCCATCCGATCGAAGAAATGGTGGTGGTCCATTTTCTCATTTTGCCTGGATTTGGCCGTTCAGCAAACCTGGCACTTTGCACCGGGCCACGCCCACTGAGACCCCCCCCCCCCCCCCCCCCCCCCCCCCTAGATCTTCTTGCTGTGCGACGAGCCATTGCCACTGTCTACCTGTCTAGATCAGTGAAGCAGCATCGCGTGGGACGTCCACTTGGTCGCCCTGCCCTGCCCAGCTTGACAAGCGAGTTGCACCGGCCCTTCGCTTTGACGGCAGAGATCATCTTGTGGAGCGTGTCCAGAAGCGACTCAGGTGTGCTTCCTGTGGCAAGAAGAAGAGCAGTGACAAGTGCACCAAGTGCAATGTGGGCCTTCATGCCAATGTTTTGCAGCCTTTCACACAGATGGCTGATCAATGACAGTATGCTTACGAAGACACGATGAAGTGAACTACGTCAATCTGCTGTGACTCCACTATGAGTAAAATGCTCTTTTTGTTCGTTTTGTGTTCAGTTATGTACAATTAATCGTCAACAATCTAGTCGATAATACTTTTTCATGTTTTGATGCAAAATTCAAGAATACATTTGGCTGAACTATGATTTCAAATGAGTTCTGTGTCTTTGTATGTATCATGAAAAACCTGTACCCTCTCGTGCCTAGCGTCCCTATAGTGGGACGGTAGGTTTACACACACACACACACACCTTCGTCTAATATCACTTAATGTGGAAAGAGGTTAAATTGAAGACAACAACAACAACAACAACAAAAAAAACAACACACACACACACACACACACACACACACACACACACACACACACACACACACACACACACACACACACACTTCTCCTTCCTCTCTCATCTTCTCTGCGAGTGAACATTTTCAAAGCGCAATGTCCAGACAAGCGTTGGTAACTATCTCCCCGGTAATGAGTGTGATTTCGTTATCAGATTGGTTTTAGTCGCCTCTTCAAGCAGTTCTCAAGTCCATTGACAACACTAGAAAGCGTGTGTGTGTGTGTGTGTGTGTGTGTGTGTGTGTGTGTGTGTGTGTGTGTGTGTGTGTGTGTGTGTGTGTGTGTGTGTGCGTGCGTGCGTGTGTGGGTTCGTGAGTGCGTCCACGCGCGCGCGCACGTGTGTGTGTGTATGTTTATGTGTGTGTGTGTGTGTGTATGTGTGTGTGTGTTTGCGTGCGTGTGTGCGTGCGTGCGTCCGTGTGTGTGTGTGCGTGTGTGTGTGCGTGTGTGTGTTGTTGTTATTCTGTTTAACGTCTGTTCACTAAAAGTGATATTAGACGATGGGAAAGGATGGGGGGAAAAGGGAAGGGGTGGGTAGAGTGGGAAGGAGTTGACTGCATGTTAAGTTTGATATGAACGTACGTGTGTATGTCGGTACTTGCATAGGTGTGTACAAGAGCTTAGGGATGTAATTATTGCATAAGGAAAATGGGTAAAAATGTTACATAATTTACCAATCAATTAGGATCAAAGTTATGGACATATGAAAATCAGTGAGGATCTACCAACTATGGGAAAAAAAAAAAAAAATAAAAATAACGCATTAATCCTTTAACATCGAATTAGCAAATTAACACACTAAGAAAGCAATGGCCAACACATGCATTTGCATGTCATTAAAAAAAAAAAAAATATATATATATATATTTACATATATAAATATATATATATGTATATTGTGTGTGTGTGTGTGTGTGTGTGTGTGTGTGTGTGTGTGTGTGTGTGTGTGTGTGTGTGTGTGTGTGTGTGTACGCGCACGCGTATATATATATATATATATATATATATATATATATATATATATATATATATATAT
>JADBJO010024413.1:17500-20000 GCA_016801955.1 Conus betulinus
GTTCTACCACGTGGGACAGGATATGATGGCTTCCATTCACATCCCACCAAACATCCCATTCACATCCCACACAAACCAGACTGGTTTACGGTGATGGCCTCGCGAGATGAATGGAATCTTCCTTCGCAAAAAGTTCCAGCATATCATGGAGGACGTGCTTGACTACGTGCTTGACTATGGGCGCCACCAACAAAGCACGGAAGTCTGTCTAACTGGAGACCCGAAAACGAAACAAATGTAGTTAGTTCTCTTCTTAACACACTTAAGAAATTAACAAAGAAGAAACAAGGAAACAAACCCACTTGGCCATGAAAGAATCATTCCTTCTTTACTTCTGCAAGTTAGGAACCCGTGTTTTCTTGGGGTCCTCTCTCTCTCTCTCTCTCTCTCTCTCTCTCTCTCTCTCTCTCTCTCTTCTCTCTCTCTCTCTCTCTCTCTCTCTCTCTCTCTCCTCTCTCTCTCTCCTCAACCAGCTGCTAATCTGTACAAACTTCACAGCAAGGGAAATGGCTGGAGAGGGGGCGAGGACAGCGGAAACAGCGTTTAAAATATAAAACGTAGATAATATATTAAACCTAGCAAGCGATGGAAAGAGAGAGAAGACAATTAAGAGAAATAGGGTATCCAAACTTTTTACGCTTGAATTAGTGATTTCTTTTTTTTCCTCCTTACTACCTACCGTTTTTTTTTTGTTGCAGTGAAAATTAGTGAGGTGGTAGGTTGTGGAATTTGATCTGTTATCGGTTTTAAATGTTAGCTCATGGCTCAGATGATGCTACACCTCAAAACGCTTGCATGAATTTTATGGTTGTTTTTAGTGCCGAATCCTAACTGTGGGGTGTGGCTTCACTGCCATTGGATGGAAAAGTTTGGGGGGGCTGTGTAGTAAAAGAGAGACGCTGGCTAAGACTGGCCACGCTATTGAACAAAAAAGTTGTCGTCATAGCAGCCGCCGTGGCGAAGTGGTTAGCGTCGCGGACTCCCCGGCTGGGAGGTCGTGGGTTCGATTCCCATCAGAGTCATGTGGGATTTTTCTGCTCGACCGGCTCCTACCCAGAGTTGAGTTTGCTACGGGCTCAGTTGGGAAGACTGGAACAACGCAGTCGAGTTTCATCCACTTAATGGATGCGTCTCTGAAAGTGTTTGCTCTCTTTTTTTCCTGACCAACACTGCAGGTGTCTGTATCTCTCGGGCCTGGTTGACGTCGGGATATATTATGAAAACGAAGCGTAGAGTACAGCCCTGTCATGTAGTCTCAGACTGAAATGGAAAAAATCGTAGCATCATCTCTTAATCGTCCTCATTCTCATCAATCAGCATAAAAAAAAAGTCTCAAATTTCTGCGGCCCTTCACGCCCTGCTCTTATGGTGATCTCAGGTTTTGTGTCCTCTCCACATCTGTGGTCTTGGCTTAGTTCCGTCGGGGTCACCGGTATCGGCGAGTCCATGGGGGGCTGTCGTTGGACGAACGTGGTAGCGCTGTCCGGAGGGAGGGCTCACTCACGCCGGCTCCGCGAGACTAAGCAATTATTGTCGTCAGTAGGGGGGGGCTTAGTAGATGATGTCCTGCGTAGTATGTTAGATCAGAACAGTCGCCACGTAACACCACTGACTCGGCCAGTGGCAGTGTTCTCCTCCGGTTGTGCTTGCCTTCTTGATGACTTAGATTGACATTGACAGTGATGCTCCCTGTGGATTGCCGGTGATGGGGCTGCGGTGGGACTGACCGGGCTGTGGCTGTGGACGGGGTGTCGGGAATGAGCGGCGTGGGGGTGCGATGCAAACTTAGGTGGCACAGAAGATGGGACAGCACAAACAAAAAAAAAAATATCGTCATGATTAAGGAGGCTTAGCCTAGAGGGTAGCGTCCTGTGTACGTTGGATCGGATCAGACCAGACACCCCCAGCCGCACCTGCCAAGTGGGTCGGCGACAGCGCAGTGTCTCACGTGGTGGGTTGCTTCATTTGGTGGATCATTGTGAGCTTCAGTGTGGACCTGAGTAGTATGGGACTGACTGCGCTGGGATCAAGCTTGTGTTAGGACAGTGGAGGGCAGGCGATGTGTGAGGCTGAGACATGTGAGAGGCTCCCTGAGGAGAGAGGGAGAGGGGTTTTGAGACAGAGGCTGAGGATGGAGAGAGGGAGGAGAGAGGAGAGGAGGGAGATGTGGGAAAGGGAGAGAAGAGAGAGGGGAGAGGGAGAGACAGAGAGTCATTTTGAGGAGAGAGAGAAAGGAGAGGGAGAGAGGAGAGAGTCGAGTGGAAGGAGGAGAGGGAGGAGGAAGGGAGAGAGAGAAGGAGAGGAAGAGAGAGCAGGTGGGACAACAAGAGAGAGAGGAGAGAGAGAGATGAGAGAGGAAGAGAGATGGAGAGAGAGAGAGGAGAGAGGAGGCATAATAATGTATGTTGGGGGAAGTAATACCACAGACATGGTACGGACAATGATAAGACAGCAACGAAACAAAGCAGAAGAGAACGTGAAACGAGACAAAACACAGAAA
>JADBJO010024414.1:0-7500 GCA_016801955.1 Conus betulinus
TCAAACATTTCTCAGTAGTGTCAAGAAATTGTTCGTTCATCAGCCTTCCAAAAGCCAGTCTGCACTCTCAACAAGACATCAGAACAGTACCCCTCACCAGTTTCCTTCAGTGAAATACCAACTGAATCAACTAACAGCCTACGCTATTCGGATGTAGGCTTTGACAGAATGATGATCTTTAGAAATCATGATGAGAATATTGTTCTTAAATGCAAAAAAGGCCTGTCTACCACGAAAGCAATGGCAGCGAAAGGCATTGAACAGCGCTATCTCTACCGACTGTATCACACACTTGTACTCGGTGTGGTTGATTATGGATTAGCGCTTGTAGCATTGTCCAAGAGCAATCTTCTTAAATTAGAAAGAATTCAAATGAAGCAATGAGACTGATGTTGGAAACGACAAAGGATAGTCCAGTTGAAATTATGCAATACCGATCTATCTTCCTTCGATGCAGGCAAGATAACGAGCTAGAACAGGTGAAGGCATATTTCAGATCCCTTGAAAATCCCCGAAACCCACTTCATGCGGCGGTCAGGAAACAAAAGGCACTGGGCCAGGACGTAGAAATCATGGATGGGACAGGCAGAGGGCAACATACAGCTCGTGTGCCAGTTAGCAGAGCAGAGCATAAAGAAACGAAGGAATGGAAAAGTATCCAGAACATTTCTAACACCACTACCAAACTGCCATCGCTCCAGAACTTAGAAGACACTAACAAAAATGGCCAGAAGGCAAAACTAACGCAAAAATTCAGATACAGGCAGAAAACCTTAGCACCGAAGAAGATATTATCTATACAGACGGTTCCATCATAGGTGAGTCAGGCTGGGTTTACACAGTGAAGCAAAAAGGCCGAACTATCATACCGGTGGTAGAAGCAGTGACACAAGCACCCCACTGGCTCTCTCCACAGACCAGTTTCACACTCAACAGGCCTGGATACTGACTGACTCCATGAACTACCGCCCCGTTATTAGCATTGATATTGCCCATCACTGATGTTCTTACTGTCCGTTATTAGCACTGATATTGCCCATCACTGATGTTCTTACAGTCCGTTATCAGCATTGATATTGCCCATCACTGATGTTCCTTCTGTCCGTTATCAGCACTGATATTGCCCATCACTGATGTTCTTACTGTCCGTTATTAGCACTGATATTGCCCATCACTGATGTTCTTACTGTCCGTTATTAGCATTGATATTGCCATCACTGATGTTCTTACTGTGCGTTATCAGCATTGATATTGCCCATCACTGATGTTCTTACTGTGCGTTATCAGCATTGATATTGCCCATCACTGATGTTCCTTCTGTCCGTTATCAGCATTGATATTGCCCATCACTGATGTTCTTACTGTGCGTTATCAGCATTGATATTGCCCATCACTGATGTTCCTTCTGTCCGTTATCAGCAGCCTGATATTGCCCATCACTGATGTTCCTTTTGTCCGTTATGGGCATCCCTGCTGCCCGCTAGGGGCATCCGCACTGCTCACCTCTATTATTGCCATCATTGACATCCGCACTGCTCACCTCTATTATTGCCATCATTGACATCCACACTGCTCACCTCTATTATTCCCATTATTGACATCCACACTGCTCACCTCTATTATTCCCATTATTGACATCCACACTGCTCATCTCTATTATTCCCATTATTGACATCACCACTGTTCACCTCTATTATTCCCATTATTGACATCCACACTGCTCACCTCTATTATTGCCATCATTGACATCACTACTGCTCACCTCTATTATTCCCATTATTGACATCCACACTGCTCACCTCTATTATTCCCATTGACATCAACACTGCTCATCTCTATTATTCCCATTATTGACATCCACATTGCTCACCTCTATTATTCCCGTTGACGTCAACACTGCTCACCTCTATTATTGCCATCATTGACATCCACTGCTCACCTCTATTATTCCCATTATTGACATCCACACTGCTCACCTCTATTATTGCCATCATTGACATCCGCACTGCTCACCTCTATTATTCCCATTATTGACATCCACACTGCTCACCTCTATTATTCCCATGCCCATTATTGACATCCACACTGCTCACCTCTATTATTCCCATTATTGACATCCACACTGCTCATCTCTATTATTCCCATCATTGACATCCACACTGCTCACCTCTATTATTCCCATTATTGACATCCACACTGCTCACCTCTATTATTCCCATTATTGACATCCACACTGCTCACCTCTATTATTCCCATTATTGACATCCACACTGCTCATCTCTATTATTCCCATCATTGACATCCACACTGCTCATCTCTATTATTCCCATGCCTATTATTGACATCAACGCTGCCCATTTTCGGCATTCCTATTGCCTGCTATCGGTGTTCATGCTGCCTGTTATTGGCATTCCTGTTGCCCATTAGTGGTATTTATACTGCCGTTATCGGCATTAATGCTGCACATTATTGGTATTCATATTTCCCGTTACTGGCATTCCTGCTGCCCATCACTGTTGTTCATACCGTCCGTTATCAGCACTCCTACTATCCACTGCTGACGTTTATATCGCCATTATTGGTACACATGCTGCCCATTATTGGTATTTAGAATGCTCGTCATTGGCATCCCTGTTGATCATTATTGGCACACATGCTGCCCATTATTGGTATTTAGAATGCCCGTCATTGGCATCCCTGTTGATCATTATTGGGTACACATGCTGCCCATTATTGGTATTTAGAATGCCCGTCATTGGCATCCCTGTTGATCATTATTGGTACACATGCTGCCCATTATTGGTATTTAGAATGCCCGTCATTGGCATTCCTACTGATCGTTATTGGCACACATGCTGCCCATTATAAGCATTTCTAGAACCTGTTACTGTTACTGGCGTTCATACTTCCCGTCATCGGCATTCCTTTCGCCCTTCATAGGCATTCCTTTCGCCCTTTATTGGCATTCCTTTCGCCCTTTATTGGCATTCCTGTTACCAATTAGTGCCCATCGCACTGCCCATCATCGGCATTCCCATTCCCATTATCGACATTCATACTGCCCACTAATGCTATTCCTAATGCCTTTACTGGTATAGATACTGTCCGTTATAGGCGCTCATACCGTCCTTTACTGACATTCATTCACACTGTGTGTCTATCGGCATCACACTGTCTGTCTATCGGCATTCAAGCTGTCTCTTTATCGGCATTCATACTGCCTTTTTATCGGCATTCATACTGCATTTCTATCGGCATTCATACTGTCTTTCTATCGGCAATTATACTGTCTCTTTATCGGCATTCATACTGTCTCTTTATCGGCATTCATACTGTCTTTCTATCGGCATTCATACTGCCTTTCTATCGGCATTCATACTGTCTTTCTATCGTCGTTCATACTGCCTTTCTATCGGCATTCATACTGTCTTTCTATCGGCAATTATACTGTCTCTTTATCGGCATTCATACTGTCTCTTTATCGGCATTCATACTGTCTTTTCTATCGGCATTCATACTGCCTTTCTATCGGCATTCATACTGTCTTTTTCTATCGGCATTCATACTGCCTTTCTATCGGCATTCATATTGTCTTTCTATCGGCAATTATACTGTCTTTCTATCGGCATTCATGCTGTCTCTTTATCGGCATTCATACTGTCTTTCTATCGGCAATTATACTGTCTTTCTATCGGCAATTATACTGTCTTTCTATCGGCATTCATGCTGTCTCTTTATCGGCATTTATGCTGTCTTTCTATCGGCATTCATGCTGTCTCTTTATCGGCATTTATACTGTCTTTCTATCGCATTCATTCATGCTGTCTCTTTATCGGCATTCATACTGTCTTTCTATCGTCAATTATACTGTATTTCTATCGGCATTCATGCTGTCTCTTTATCGGCATTCATACTGTCTTTCTATCGGCAATTATACTGTCTTTCTATCGGCATTCATGCTGTCTCTTAATCGGCATTCATACTGTCTTTCTATCGGCAATTATACTGTATTTCTATCGGCATTCATGGTGTCTCTTTATCGGCATTCATACTGTCTTTCTATCGGCAATTATACTGTCTTTCTATCGGCATTCATGCTGTCTCTTTATCGGCATTCATACTGTCTTTCTATCGGCATTCATGCTGTCTCTTTATCGGCATTCACGCTGCCCGTTACTAGCATTCCTGTTCTATAAATACGTTTCATTCAGAAAGGTACCCCAGGTGTGCGTGTCATGTCTGACATATAGTCACGCAGTGAACTGCACCAGCCGCGTCCCTTCCCAATCTACTCCAGCTTTGCCTCAGTCTCTGAACAGGAACGTCGGCCCTGGATGTGATAAACAAACGTTCTGTGGAAAAATGCAGAACTCAGTGGTTTCCACAGCTCTCAGTGAAGGAATCACTATTTGTGCTTGGACGTCATTCGTCTCATACTTTCTCTGCTCCTCCACTGCTTCTATAAAAAGAAAATGGAGTGTGCTAGAAGACATAGAGCAGTTTGTAGGCCTATTCTGTACCTCTGGACTTAGACCTGAGCTACCGTTAACCCGCATCACCGTTTAGGTCTTAGAATATCCTGCGACCCTGTCTTTGCGCCGGCTGGCCTTCATGAAATAGCGCCATTCCTTTCATTTAGATGTGTTTGCTTGAATGCACCTCACGTGTAGCTTGATCGGCACATGAAAAAAAAAAAAGAGCAATCAACCTTCAGATACAACAGGAAATTCTCAGAACAATCTAATCGTCTGTCTATAAATCGTCGATTCCAGATACAATAGCAAATTCTCAGAACAATCTAATTGTCGGTCTATAAATAGTCGATTCCTTAACCAGGGCGTTAGTGCATTAATGTTTTCTACCTCAAATACAATATGTCCATCGTATAAAAGCAAAAACAGAACTACGGAATTTAAGCCGGTCGACATGCGTCACATCAGCACTGACTTCAAGATAAAGCGTAAGCAAGAGAATACATTTTGTGTTCAGTTGCTATGGCGTTGTAAACCAAAACAGCGTCAACTTACTCTGTACGTCCTCCTTCTTCAAGGCTGAGGGATACGATCTGATGCCAATTACTGAGTGACCTGTTTCTCTTTGAGGCTTCTCAGACACAGACCAGCAGTCGATGGGTAATGCTTATCGCTGTATGTAGCCTGCTGTCGGCATTCCTGTTGGCCATTGCCAGCATTTGTATTGCCCGTTATTGCCACCATACTGTCCTTTGTCGACATTCATGCTGCTCTCTTTGTCAACTTTCAAGCTGCCCATATCGCCATGCCCATTATCAGCATTCATACTGCCCGTTATCAGCATTCATACTGCCCGTTATCAGCATTCATACTGCCCGTTATGGCCATCCATACTGCCTACTACTGACATTTACACTGCCTGTTGTCAGCATTCATACCTCCCTTTTCGGTGTTCCTATTGCCCATCATCAGCATTCAAGCTGCTTCTTATCTGGCATTCCCATTGCCCCTTGTCGGCATTCATACTGTCCTTTATCATAAACGTGCAGAGGACAGGTGGATAGGTAGACAGTTTTCAGCCAATGAACAGCAAGGCCATGGGTCAGACAGTGTCCAGCCAATGAACAGCGAGGTCAAGGGTCAGACAGATTTCATCCATGAACAGAGAGGTCAAGGGTCAGACAGATTTCACCAATGAAAAGCGAGGTTGAGGGTCAGAGAGATTTCAGCCAATGAACAGCGAGGTCAAGGGTCAGACAGTGTTCAGCCAATGAACAGCGAGGTCAAGGGTCCATCACGGACTGCCGGCCACTCACGGTGAATGAAGGGCTGCCAGGTGTAGTGCTGACCGCCGTGCACGCTGGCGTCGTACTTGGCACACTCCTCCTCCCTCCACCCGCCGGGTGGTCTCCCTCCCCCGCATGCCTGTGACAGAGAGAGAGAGAGAGAGAGAGAGAGAGAGAGAGAGAGAGAGAAAGAGCGTGGTTATTGTCAACATTTCCTGCACCACTGTTGATGCCGTCTTAAACTGGCGTTCTCTACGTCTCATGGCACTGTTCGTATCGTCACTATGTTGCAACCGCTCTCTTCACTGTCGTCACCCTTATCGTCATTATCAGCACCTTCGTCGTCGTTGTCGTTGTCATCAAGATCAGTATCGTGATCGTATTGTTGTCGTCGTTGTCGTCATTATCTGTAACGTTAAAATCATTGTCGAGGCACATACACACAAACACGCGCGCGTGCACTCGCTCATACACACATGTGTGCGCGCGCTTCTTCGTGCGCTCTCTCTCTCTCTCTCTCTCTCTCTCTCTCTCTCTCTCTCTCTCTCTCTCTCTCTCTCTCACACACACACACACACACACACACACACACACACACACACACACACACGACATACACGCGCGCGCGCGCGCGCGCAAGCACGCACACACATAAGCGTACAGATTTTCTTGTCATGGCCTATCACATTATATGTACATATATGCAGAATGTATCTGATGGCATTAATCCTGTGACCAGCTAATAATGGACCCCCAGTTCAGTATGCAAACTCCAGGCATTAACTGGCTTACCATCGTGCTCGCTATTCTCACCAAACATTCCTCACGTCTTTGAAACACATCCATGACTCACCAGCAGATCTTTTGTTCACTGGGTGAATCAACTCATACACCCCACCCCTCCTCCACCCCCCCCCCCCCCCATTCCCAACCCCCAAATTAAGTTAGCATGAGATATCTTCAGGTCCATCAAGATTTGAACTGTCATGACTGAGCACACAAAGGGAAAATCGGGCTGTCCGCCAGGAAAACACTCTCTTGACTCCAGGCAGGAGAGTTCTCACAGCAGCAGAGCTGGTCACTCCGCGAAACAACATGACAAAAATGTCAAAGATGTACTTGGAATGTAAAATGTCATTACCAGGGGAGGTCAATTTCACGGTGTGTTATAAAAAGCATGACATTGTCCGTCCATTCTTGTTCGAGGCTTAGCCCTCTCTCTCTCTCTCTCTCTCTCTCTCTCTCTGCTTTTCTTGGTGTACAGTCGACGGATCGACGTTGAAGACGTCTCACATTTCAATTGGTTTATTTCACAACCATGCACCTCCACCCCACCAATCCCCTTCCTCTACCACTCTCACACATACCCGTTCCTCTCACATGGACATTGCGTATGCCATGTTTTATGCGCGTGCAGTTTCTATGCGCCGACTGGAGGAGAATGCTAGGAGAGCTCTCTCTCTCTTTGTGTATGTGCGTGCGTGCGTGCGTGCGTGCGTGCGCGCGCGCGCGTGTGTGTGTATGTGTGTGTGTGTGTGTGTGTGTGTGTGTGTGTGTGTGCGTGTGTGTGTGTGTGTGTGTGTGTAATTCAAATTCCTTTCATGACGTACTCAATCTTTGTTGTGCAGCGGGGGCGAGAGACTGAGCAGAATTCCTGGCCACCCGTGGCACGGACCTGGTTTTATCTGCTTTAGCTGCCGTGCTTTGGCTGAAGTAAATATGCAGATATTACCTTGCTTGTT
>JADBJO010024414.1:15000-25201 GCA_016801955.1 Conus betulinus
GAAAAATAAAAAAAAAAACCTGTCTGCCATCTACTCTTTAGTGGGAAAGGAAAAAAAAATACTGTCTTCCATCTTCACCTGCAAAAACTTACCTTTTCACCATGGAACACCGCACCGCGGAGCGCGTTCAGTTGACCTTACTTCTTCCTGCTCTCTACTGCGTGGGTTGTCCATCATTAAGCCTACTTTAGCTGAACGAATCCGTCTAGTCTCTTCAAAGCCAAACCATAGGGGTGTCACCAAGCACTGGCACCAGCATCAGGTACACAGACACAAAGCTTCGCGGAGTTTGCTGCCTGCGTCATGCCCATGTGCACGGAGACACAGAGCGCGGAGTCCTGTTGCCTGCAGTCCATGTTTAGAAACTCACTTGCAACGAATCGACTGAACTATGAAGCTGAGAAGGAAACATCGATGGCTGATAATCTGGAATGGGTTTGACTGTTTCTGCGGATGTCGACGTGTGTCTTACGAACTTTTTTTTGTATTTAGGAAGATCACACACACACACACACACACACACACACACACACACACAAACACGTGATGCTTTGTGTCAGAGCCTCCCTCTTCACCTACAAACCTTAAACTTTCTGCCATTAAAAGAAGTTAAATTACAGGGTGGCTCCGAACTTATTTTTCCCTTCATACATCGTTCAACCCGCATCAGCCAGCTCCAACTGAAGAATCCTTCCTCCTACTTTCATAGACACACGGTCGGTTGAAGCAGCATTATTTTTTTTCCCTACACTTTACTACATGTGCCGTTCAGAATACAATAGCCTCCTCACACTGAACGCTTGTCCCCTTTTCACCTGTGAACCGCTAGTTTTCCACCAGGAATTCCCAAAGCAGCACAGGCACGTTCGTTTTAAGGTAGCGCTGCTTTATTCCTACTTTTCACTTCACGTGTCTTTCAGCATACATCAGCCTACATCAACTTACTGAGCTCTCTCTCTCTTCATCTGCAAAACTTCCACCGAAAAACAGATCTAGTTGCAAGTGAGGCGACTGCAGGAAGAAATCTAAACAAATTTTAAATATTAGTGTTAGCGCACATCTAAAAAAAAAAAAAAGAAAAAAAAAAAAAAAAAAAAAACCGTGGACAAAACGAATCACAAGACAAAACACGACGCGTTTCGACCTCTTAGGTCTTCTTTAGGCAAGATACAAAACACTCAGCACAACGAACCTGAACGAGCAATTACATATCTTCATCCACTTCAGCGCAAGATAGGCGCGTTGATTTAGCTGATACTAAAACTTTTCCTCCGTTTCACTGCAAGTTTAGTTTCAGCCTGTATCAATTCCACCTCATCTGAACGAGCCCCGCTCTTCACGTGCCTGGCGCCATGGGTTCCGCAGACAGGCCTGCAAAGCTGGCACCGCCTGTACTTCCCTTCACTACATGCATCGTTCAACCTACAGCAGGCAATGCCTGTCATTATGGACAGAAATCGGTCTTATCATTCGGGTTATAGAATTCTCAGAGAGCAGCGTCTGTAGAACGTGCGACGCATTATCAGATAAATACCTAACATTTTATGATCACTAATACATAATTGTTTCTCTCTCTCCTCTCTCTCTCTCTCTCTCTCTCTCCTCTATCTCTCTCTCTCTCTCTCTCTCGCTCTCTCTGTGTGTGTGTGTGTGTGTGTGGTGTGTGTGTGTGTGTGTGTGTGTGTGTGTGTGTGTGTTGTGTGTGTGGTGTGTGTGTGTTGTGTGTGTGTGTGTGTGTGTGTTGTGTGTACGTGGTGTGTGTGTGTGCGTGCGCGCGCGCGCGTGCGTGGGCACGTGTCTGTGCGTGTGTACATACAGTGTGAGTGGCATGTCAAAGTGTGTGTGTGTGGTGTGTGTGTGTGTGTGTGTGTGTGTGTGTGTGGGTGTGTGTGTGTGTGTACGTGCAAGTCACACAGGTGTGTGTGTGCGTGCGCGCGCGCGCGTGCGTGGGCACGTGTCTGTGGTGTGTGCATGCGTGGAGTGTGCATGTGCGTGTGTGTGTGTGTGTGTGGTGTGTGTGTGTGTGTGTGTGGGTGTGTGTGTGTTGTGTGTGTTGATTGTGTGTGTTGCGTGCGTGCGTGCGTGCCTCAGTGTGCGTGCGGTGTGTGGTGTGTGTGTGTGGTGTGTGGTGTTGTGTGTGTTTGTGTGTTGTTGTGTCGCGTCGGTGTGTGGGTTTGTGGTGGTTTGTGTGTTGTGTACAAAATGATTAGAAAGCACTCAGCTCTTCTCCCATGACCTCAGACAGACAGACACAGACAGACAGACCAGCCATAAAACCATAACATCGTCGTCAATTGATCCTCGCTGTCGAAAGTGTCTCTTACGTTCTGTGGACCCTTCATACGAGCCCTCCTGTCCTGGTGTCCTCGCTTTCAATTCGTTCATCCACAAGGCCATGATGAGGTCATGTCAACCTCTTTGATGCTGACAGAGTCACAGGAGTGATACTACACCGTCATTCTCCAGGTAGCTACGCTCACAGAGTCTAGTTCTGCGACATCCTTTACCAGTGTTGAGAAGTATAATCCGAATGTCTTCTGTACGTTGATTCGGAACAGGCGCCACTGAGTATTGCCTGAACAACTTGGAAGCAGGGTATGTAGTAAAGAGATCCAAACTGAAATGTTGGATGGGAAAAAAAAAACATTAACAAAATAATGTTCTAATATGTCAAAAGATTCGGATTTGTTGTTGTCATTTGTTGTTATGGGTGGAAAGGACTTGTTAAGCCGGGAAAAAAAAGGCGCGAGTCTCTTCAGTGATGAACAAGGAGGGTCGCTTCTGCTTCCATGGTGAAACCTTGTCATGTAAATAACTCAAAACTTATGCTGAACTGCCCGGTGCCTGCTCACCTAACACATACGCAGGCAACCTAACACAGAATAACATAGGGGCTCCTCTCAAACGCAAGACGTATACACCTAGCCCCGTTAGGGTTCCTACTCTCCAATCTTGTACTGCCTCCTTGTTTGCCATGATGTGTCTGTTTTCCCCTTCAAGTTTTCAGGGAGTAGTAACTCGTTCCAGTCATCGACTGGGCAAAAAGCCAGCTTCTGGGGTATTTTGAAGGGTGGGGGGTGGGAACAGGGGAGGAAGGAGGTGAAGCAAGGAGTTTGAGCAAATGGGGGGTGGGGGGGTGAGAGACTGTTAAAAACAGTCTGTTAAGTACAGGACGTTAGTTATTTATGGCTGAGACTTGACCGAAGATGATGAATATGGCAGTAGAGCGTCAGTTCGAAGTCCGTCGTCGGATATCATAGATCAGTACCCATGGAGGAAAAAGGAGAGGCTACGTTTAAGGCTTTGCTATTTTCAGGACACGTCTTAACTATGCAAAACCAGAAGAGGATTAGTCCAGCAAGTGGGGGGGGGAGTGGGGGGGATCTGAGGGGCGAGGGTGGACTCTTAATCCCTCCCCCTCTCTCTCTCAGAGGAACGAGCCTCTATTCCTCTCATCTCCGCTCTCTCTGTCTTTTCCCCCTCCTCTCTCTCTCTCTGTTGTTTTCCAGATCTTTCTCTCTCTTCTACTCTCTTCTCGCGGCAACGCTCTCTCTCTCTCTCTCACACACACACACACACACACACAGAACTTTCTCTCTCAGTTCTCCTCTCTAGTAGTTCTCTCTCCCTCTCATTTCCGTTCTCTCTGTCGTTCACTCTCTTTCTTTCTCTGATCTCTTCCTTTTCCTCTCCTCTCTTGTCTCCTCTCTGTTTCGTCCACGGACACATCATCGTCGTCTGCCTTAGATCTTGTCGCTCTCCATCTCTCTCTCCTCTGACATCGTCTCTCTCTACGTTCCTCGATCCCTCTCCTGGTCTTCTCCTCCTGGTCCGACTCAAAGGTCTCATCTCCGTCTCACTTTCTCTCTGGCTCTCTCTCTGGTATAAAGAAACTCTTTGAAAACTGGAGGGATGAGGGACATAGCAAAAAGAAGTGGGCACAAAGGCCTCCCTGGATACCTTCTCTGTTCTGATTATAAATTTGGGGTGTTGTTCTCTGCCTCTCTCTCTTTGTCTCTCTTTGCGCTGGTGGCATGGTGAAAAAGACTCCTTTGTATCTCTATCCTTTTTCTCCTCTCAATCCTCCTCTCTTCTGTATTCTGTATTCGTATTCCTCTCTCTCTCCCTCTCTTCTCCTCTCTCTCTCTCCTCGCGCGCGCTCTCCCCCTCACTCCCTCTCACACACACTTTTTCACACCCTAGCTCTCCTCTCTCCTCCTCCTCCCGCTCTCTCGCTCTCCTCCTCGTCCTCTCTCTCCTCTCCCCCTCTCCTCCTCCTCTCTCTCTCCCCCTCTCCCCCTCACTCCTCTCTCTCTCTCTCCCTCTACCTCTCTCGCTCTCTCTCTCTCTCTCTCTCTACTCTCTCATCTCTCTCTCTCATTTCACACACACATCACACACATTCCTCAGCGGGACCTGGCCAGTGCCCAGAAGGACCACACACTCCCCCACCCCCTTCCCTCTCCTTCCCCCACCCACCCACCCTCACCCTCCTTAACCCCCTCCACCAAAAAAAAAAGATAATCCGGGATCAGCCTCGACTAGCGGTCACTTCGCTCGTCCCACGTGCCACCGGGTCTCAGCCTTACCGGACAAAAGCGAGCCCGCTAGCTAAGGGGTACCCCGAATACACAGAAGGTCCACCCTCTAGTGGCATGGACAGCTCGTTAGGAGCCGTTTTCAAGATGGTCAAGTACCCGAAAATCTCCTGGAGCGCGAGGGTCAAGTGGCCTTTCGCGACGGAACCGGTCGCCTCTGGTAATGGATAACCGTGAGCGAGACTGGTGAGGGAGGGCGAGGTGACCCCGTTCTGAAAGTAAAGTCATGTTGAAAGTAAAGTCATGTTGCTGATAGCCCAGCCGACTGCAAAGGGCCATATCAGGGCTGTCGCCGCGTTGATGTCAACTCACAAGTCTTTGGGGGAAAAAAAAACCCTCCCTCTCCTCCTGGTGTAAACAGGACCAGAATCTCTGTACGCAGGAAGAATCACCCCTCGCTGGCCTTCAAGCTCGAGCTCTCCGCCGTTGTGTTTTCTATTCCGCGAAGGATCAATGCTGTTTCAGTGAGCGATTTCAGTGAGAAAACATCTTTATAAATGACAAATAAAACACAAGTTAACACATCTCCTGGTTACACGAATTCGACCTTCACACATGTTAAGGAATGAAGCGCTTTTGAAGGCAAATTACCGGGTGAAATGTTGATCAGGGGCATCCTGTTGAAAACCTTATCAGACTTCTTCCCTCGGTGGCTGTTTTTGCGTGGTATGTTAACAGCGTGTTTCACCACCGTCATCATCCTTGCACCGCGTGAGGGCTGCACACATTTCTTTTCTTTGTTGAATGGAGAGGCCGAAAATAAGGAGCAGGAGATGGTGCACAAGAATGAAGGCAAAGGGAAAAGGCGGAGAAGAAGAAGATCAGAAGAAGAGAAGAAGAAGGAGAGAAAGAAGGGAAGATGGAAAGAAAGGAAAAAAGAAGTTACACAGAGCGAGTCACAGAAAAAGGGGGAAGAGACGGGAAAGAGGAAAGGAGGAGAAAAAAAAAAGAAAGTAAAGGAAAATGGAGAAAGGAAGAATGAGATCTAAAAATGGAGGAAGAAGAGGCAAAGTAGAGAGAAAAAGAAAGGAGGAGGAAAAAGACGAGAGCGAAACAGATGAAGAGGAGAGAAAAAAAAAGCGGATCTGAAAGCAAGAAAGAGGAGGGGGGATAAACAGCACGAAAAGAAGGAAAGAAAAAATCACAGGCGACGAAGTAGATGCAAAAGGAAGGGAAAATGAAGAAGACAAAGGGAAGGGAAAACTAATAAAAAAAAATCACGAAAGTCTTCATTAAGAAGACAGTGAAAGCGGTGATATTAAGGAGGCTGCTGTCAGGGAATGGGAGCTGGACGTATGGGCAGAAGAGGGTGAATCCCTTTGTCATCGGGAAAGAGCTTGACAAAAACGGACTTGACACGTAAGGGAACGACCGTCCAGAAAAGTGTGTCAGTCGGTCAGACAGGCTGCGCCGGTCTGGAGTCGAACTCGCCGGGTTTTATTGTAACGTGTAATCCTGCGCAGTTCACTTACAGTGCACATTTGCTAATACGTCAATTTGGCAACGCTGTTGCTTAATCAATGCGTGAAATCAAGCAAATCTAATCTCCGATTCAGCTTATCTCCATTTTTAATCCTCGTCATTTTTCGATGGAAACAATATGAACGGTGACGCCATGCTAAAATCCAGCTCGCTGAATGGGAATGAAGTGAACGGGACACAGCAGCAGCAATCTGGACGTCTCGTAAGGAATGTCTCCAGGACGGTGGACATCGTGATGAGATCGTTTAAGTGAAATCAGTGTGATGTATGAGTCAGGCTTACCACACACGGAGGTAATCTCTGCACTCATACATGCACATGCGCACTCATGCACCCACCAAACATTCCACTCTCTCTCTCTCTCTCTCTCTCTCTCTCTCTCTCTCTTCTCTCTCTCTCTCTCTCTCTCTCTCTCTGGGAATAGGGTGCCACGAATTCCCTTGTCTTCTGACTCGACTCAGATCGAGAGATATAGTTCCTACTCTTCTTATAATATACACCTGAAACATTCAATTGCACCAAAAATATGTAATAACACCACAAGATATCAGAACTTCCTAATCACGGGTCATATGCTGTAACAGGCTTCTTACTAGTCACGTTTACACACACAACACGCACACACACGCACGCGCGCGCGCGCACGCACTCACGCACGCACGCACACACACACACACACACACACACACACACACACACGCACGCGCACGCGGGCGCGCACACACGCACGCACGCACGCACGCACGCGCATTTGCGCACTACACCACAGATCACTGCAAAACGCCTAAGCGCCAGGTGATGATGTCGCCTTGGGTTGTCTGGCACCAGGTTCAGGACGGGATCTCAATGGTCGTCTCTGGGGACTCCTCTTCGACGTCAAAATCTTCTGTAGGTCTTCTTCCACCTGTGACTTGTGGACTTACTCTTTTTGTTTCTCAGTCTGTCTTGGACGCCCTTCCTCACTACAGCAGATCACGTTCTCTCATACCCGGTCTGTCCTGCTCACTCCTCTCTCTCACCCATGTCCTGCTGTTGTTCTTCTCTCCTCTCAAGCGTCCAGTGTATGCCGGGATTTAAACAAAGAATATCCCTTGGGACCATGCCCTTTTCCACCTTGCGCCTCTCAACAACCAAGTTCACGTCCAGAGTGATTCTCTCTACCTGCGTTTTTTCCACCCACAAGCATCCACACACACACTTCCTATCAAACAGCCAGCCCTGTCGAACAACCACTGCTCGCTGACTGGACCTCGAAAGCTCCCAACAACTTCTGAGGTCACATTCACAAAGTGCAGGGGGGAAAGAAAAGAGGAGAATAAGGAGGAGAGGTAAACTACTAGAAAGCAACGACCACAACAACCACACTCGTTCAAACCAACCTGACAACAACATCAGCAGTGGTCCACACTCATTCAAACCAGCCTGACAACACCATTGGCACAGTGGTCCACACTCATTCAAACCAGCCTGACAACACCATTGGCACAGTGGTCCACACTCATTCAAACCAGCCTAACAGCGTTGGCACTGTGTCCCACAGCAATAGCCGTTGAACGAGCAAAAGACCCGTCTGTTCACCTTTACTGAAGAAGATTCAGCCGACTGTGTCCCGAACATCACACTTGATGCCCCAAGGTCTGAGTGGATAACTTGTACACCCCGCATCCCCCCCCCCCCCCCCCCCCCTTCCTCCCTCCCCTCTCCCCCGCCAACTCGCCCCGGCCCTTTGACTATCACAGGTTCGAACTCAAGAACCGTCCCCCGCCTTCGATAATTATCACCTCTCAGTAATTACACGTCAGCTTCGAACTCCTTCGCGCAGCTCAAAGATCTGTCCTGATTGAGGGTCCCAATGGTAAAATGGTTATTTTCCCCTGCTTCTGTCACGCTCTGACCGTTTCTTTTAAGGTCCTTAAAGCCTTCCTGGAGAAGTTTCGCTCCCATAACAGAGTGCTGAACACCCAGACGGCCCACGTTTCTAGTTTTGGTATAAGTAAGAGGGAGGGAGGAGGGCAGAGGAGAAGTGGGGAGAGGAGGAGGAGGCGGGGCATGTTACCAGAAAAGATTTATTTAACTCCTAAAGACAACGGTTATCTTCCTTGCATCGAAGATGACGCGGATTTTAATCGGGCAGGGAACAACTTTTCTCGCGTTAAGCAAAGGCGTTTGCCAAATTCGCGTACATGCAAAATTTCCCACAGTACATTAACTGCAGGGAAAACACGGGTTACGGGCGCTAAGCACATGCACCAGAAAGAGCGGAAGGAGAGAAAGAGAAGGAGGAGGAAGATGAAACATGACTTAAGATGATTTGGTGGTGGTGGTGGTGGTGGTGGTGGTGGTGGCGGCGCGGCGGCGGCGGCAGCAGCGGTGGCAGTGGTGGGTATGATGATATTGGTAGTAATGATCATTATAATGATCAGGATGATTAATCTGATGAAGATCGGGAGATGAAAAATGGAGGGAAGGTGAAGAGAGGGGTGGGGGTGGGGAGAAAGAACATCAGACCGGATATGAGGTTTTAAATACGTTGCCACCCGCGCGCACCTGTGTGCATCAGTGTTTAATTCAATACAACGATTGAAAAAGGTTTCGAGAACAATTTTTCTGCTGCCAGTGCTTGCAGTGATGGTGACGAACGCATGGCATACCTCATTTCTGCCCACAGAGAGAGAGAGAGACGAGAGAGAGAGAGAGAGGAGAAGAGAGAGAGAGAGGAGAGAGTAGAGGAGAGAGAGACTCAACTCAACTCAACTCACCTCACTACTTTGAATTGCAAAGGCCACCGACCTATCTGCAATGAGGTCAAGAACACAAGTAGAACGCACACGCGCTCGGCGCATATACTGAAAATTATGGAAAAAAAATTTGCATAACAAAATGTTCTTCCTGAAAACTACTCTGGCATGTGTGTGTTAACTGCACAACAGTGTCCTCTCTTCGTTTTAGTGCTTTTAAAAATGAACATGGCTACAGAGCGAGTTACAATTCTCTTTTTCATTTGCAGTAAAAGAAGCAATGACGCTTGATGGACATTCCAGTATGAGGCAAAAATGTAAATATTTACCTCTTAAAACTTTATAGGATGGACAAACAATCAAAATGTATTTCGTCCTCGATCGTGATTACAGAATGGACAGTTTTTGGAGTTTAGTGTATGTCTTTGATGGACATTCAAATCACTAATACCAATTCGAAATCCCACGAACACACACTTGCGAAATTTAAGAACTGTAAAGTCAGTTAAATATTGAGAGAGAGAGAGAGAGAGAGAGAGAGAGAGAAGAGAGAGAGAGAGAGAGAGAGAGAGAGAGAGAGAGACTTAAAAAGGGGAAAAAAAAGGTCGGTAGGAGATGAACGGTGTAGTGACCATGACGTAACTCGCCAGGTATTCGGCGGCCGTCTTGTGAGCCTCGTCATTTTCCTCCTGCTGCTAGCCACGTCAGCAGTTTTCCCCCCGGTTCGCAGCGTGAGTGTCTGCGCTTGCGTGTTGTACAGGAAGCAACGCTGGACTGTTCTTCCGGAAAAGTGTGTCACCGGTTCCAGGGTCAGACAACGTGATTAGGTCACGCCGTTGTTTCTGTTCGTTCCAGTGTAAAAGTCGAGGACCGGGGTTTCTTCTTTTCTTTTTCTTTTCTTTCTTTCTTTCTTTAAGTCTGGCAGTAATGGCTCAGGTCCAGTGGAATTTGGCAGGAGTTGAACTGAGGATCGGATCCGTCAATGTGAGCAACACGTGTAGTTTCTTGCAAGCGTCAAGGCTCTGGAATGTCCGTTTTAGTTTACGATTCAGCACTGCAACGAAGAACCGGATACGGAAGTTGGCAAAGTCATTCACGCTATACCACTATCGACCAGTGTGGACCCTCTTTTTATGATTATTAGATGGGGGTTGGGAGGGGGGGGGGGGGGGGGGACAGAAGGGAAGGAGGTCGGTTGTCCGTTTCGGTAAAATTGTGTGTGAGCGACAGGGAAAGAGTGCAACACAGACTAGCCGAGGGTGGTTGCAACAGGCGGCAAAGAGTAACCAGCCACATCTATGCCCTAGTGACTCTGACTCGTTAACACGGTCGAGGTGCAGAGGGATGCGATTCAGACTGACCATACCACTGTGATGTACTGAG